>JAXDDX010000495.1:7500-47721 GCA_034670405.1 Hoplostethus atlanticus | reverse complement strand
CCCCCCCGGGGGAAAAAAAAAAGGGTCTCCGAGGCTACGAAGGAGCTATTATCCGTTCCCTGGTCCGGGCCGAAAATGCAGGGGGAAGAGGAGAGGACCCTATTATGGCCACCGCCCTACCCAGTGTTTTATTCCCCTTTTCATATTTTAAATAATTTTAATAGTAACATCAATTTTGCATCCAATTGTTTTTACCCTTACCGTTTTTAAAATTTTTTAAAACTTTTTTCCAGTCCTTTTTTAACATTGTATGAATTTAAACATTTTTTTTGATCCCTGTGTTTTTTTTTATGAATTGTAATTTTTAACATTTTCCCATTTTTTAACCCATGACCTTTGTTCTCCAAAGAATTATCCTCCATTTTTAATACTTTTTTAATACATTTTTTTAACCCCACAATTAATTTTTAATACTTTTTTAAACTTCTTACGGGGCCCCAAAATTACGTAAGGGGGGTAAATGGGTTAAGGTGGGGGACCCGGGAAGGGGTTTTGGTTAAGGTAAGGGTAAGGTCATGATAGGGATTAGGGTTCTCCCCCCCGAACCACCCCAATAGGGGACGAGACATAGGGGGTATGAAGGGGGGGCCCGGACTTGGGGAGGGCCCAAAGAGAAATAGGTGAGGGCCTGGCGGTTTGGGAAGGAAAATGAAACCCGGAGCCCAAATTAATGGAGTCCAGGGGAATGCAGGGGCATCACCCCGAAACCACGGTATGTCCCCCCTTTTCCGCCCAAACCCCCCCTCTATCCCTGACTTTCTGTTGGGGGGTGACTGGGGGTTGTCCCAGGCCCCCTATTTCCAACATTTCGGCCCCAATTAACCCCATCGCATCGAACCGACATCGCAATGATACGAAATTCTCAAACTGTAGCGCAACGTTTCGAGCTCCGTTGCTCTATCAGGAGTTTCGGTGTGCATCCTCCTCGGGCTTGCACTATTACATTACTTTATTTATTTTTTCTCACCCCCCATGAAGTCTTCCGAGGCATTACGACAGATTTATTAACCTTCCATTGGTCGAGAATACACGGGATGAGTAGGGACCCTATTATAGGCTAAATTTACAGTTTATTTCCTTATCTTTTTAAATTTATGAATAACAATTTTGTCATCCAATGTTTTTTTACTTTACATTTTTAAATATTTAACATTTTTTATTCCCATGTCCTGTTCTTTAACATTATCTCCTTTTTATATTTTTAATCATGTTTTTTATGAATTAATTTTTAAATTTCATTTTTTAATACGAGACCATTTCTAAGTTAAATCGTCATTTAAGTGCGTTTTTATACATGTTTTAAGCCAAAGTGAATTTTAAATAGATTTTTAACTCATCTACGTCAAGACGAATAAGTAGGGTTAAATGTGGGGTCCGGTTGAGGGCCAAACGAATGGGTGGTGGGTGGAGGTTAAGGGTAAGGGTCATGAAATCGGGAGTCAATCGTCACCCCGAACCAGGAAGTAGTGGCCCGAGCACAGAGGATGTGGGGGCCGGACTTCGGAGCCCAAACCCCATACTATACGTGAGTGCTGGAGGGTTGAGGGGAAGGCAAATGAACCCGAGTTCCAAATTTAATGGCGCCAGAATCACGGGCCATCACAACCGCTCCAATGATATTCTCAACCCTTCGCCAGCCCTTTTGCTCTGCTTTCGGCGATGGGTGACGGGGTGCTTCCCTTCGGCATTGTAATTCCACCATTTCTTTTAATTATCTAGTCCACCTGAGCCGAGCACATGATACTAATTCCTCACCTGTCAGCGAAGCGTTTGAGTTTAGCTCCATCAGGAAGGTTCGGCTTGCCATCCTTCTTGGCCTTTTCATTTTAATATTTATTATATTTTTTCAATTTTTTACCCTTACCCGTGTACTATAACATATTATATCCCTGTCCTTTTAACATTGATGAATTAAACATTTTTAATTGATCCTGTGGTCTTTTATGAATGTACATTTTAAACTTTCCTTTTTTAATCATGCACTGTTCCTCATGAATTATCCTCCATTTTTAATACATTTTTAATCATTTTTTAACCACAATTAATTTTTAATACATTTTTTAACTTCTCTACGTAGGACCAAAATTACGTAGAGGGTAATGGGTTAAGGAAAGGTTCTATGGGTGTTGGTTAAGGTAAGGGTAGGTCATGATAGGGATTAGGGGTACGTCACCCCGAACCATCAATATGACGAGCATAGAGGGTAATTTTAAGGGGGGCCTGCTTCGGAGGGCCCAAACCGTACGTACGGTGAGGGCGCTGGGGGATGGGAAGGAAAATGAAATCGGGCCCAAATTAATGGAGTGCCAGGGAATGCACGGGCCACTCACACCTAACACGGTAGTGCCCCTTCGCCCAGACCCCCCCTCTCTATCCTGATTTTGTTATGGGGACTGGGGGGTGTCCCAGGCCCATATGTTATCAAACATTTCGGCCAATTAACCCCTCGCTGTAACCGAATGACAATGATACGTAATTCTCAAACCTGTAGCCAGTTCGAGTTTCAGCTTTCATCAGCAAGGTTTCGATGGCTCCTTCTCGCGGCCCTTTAGCCTTATTTATTTTTATTCTTAGACCCATGATCTCCAGGGCCACGATGGATATATCCTTCCTGGTCCACCAGGACAATGATCGTAACTGGAAGCCATATGGCCACGTCGGCAGTCCCATTGCTTTTAAGCTTTAATACTTTGTTACATAATTTTTTATAATTTTATTTAGTTTTAGCCCCATAAGTTTTTATTAATGTTTTTTCCCTGTCCTTTTTTACTGAAATTAAACACTATTTAGTATCCCTTGTCTTTTTATGAATTGTACATTTTTTAACATTTCTTTTAATCCAATTGACCTTTTTCTATTACCTTCCATTTTTTAACATTTTTCCTCCATTTTTTAACCCCATTTAATTTAATACTTTTTTAACTTCTTTTTATGACCCAAATTAGTAAGTTAAAATTGTTTTAAGTAGGCCCGAATTGTGTGGTAAGGTTAAGGATTTAAGAATTGAAAGGGTATTAACTCAACGTCCAAGTAGTGGACAGAAGCTAGAGGGTATGGGGTACCGCTTCGAGGGCCCAAAGAGGTGCGGTAAGGGGGTGGGGTGGAGGAATAATCGGAGCCCCAAAATCAATATCCAGGGATGCACGGGCCAGGCGGGACCGGAACACGGGAGGCCCACCTTCCGCCCAGGCCGCTCCGGTCTGCAGTATATCGGACGAAGGCCCAGGCCATAGTACCGATTCGCGCCAATAACCCTGCTCTTACCGCATGACTTCGTATTCTAACCTGTATGTAAGCGGTTCGCGCCATTTTTCCACTCGGCAATTCATGCAGATCCTCTACGGCTTCACATGATCATTAATTTTAACTTATCTTTACCCGAAGTTCCCGGCACGACGGAGCTTTTGTCCTGTCCATCCATAATTTATTTATTGAGTGTTGGACCCTCTTATAGCCACGGGCCTCGACGGTAGCTTTTACTTTCCATATTTAATCGTAGAATGACACGGGACAGAGTGTTTTACCCTTTATGGCCACCACCTAACATATTTATTCCTTGTCCTTTTATAAATTTTAGAAATCAATTTTTTATGTTTTTTTTGAATTTAATTTTTAATATTTTTTCCTATCCTTCTTTCAAATGTAATTACTCTTTTTTACCTGTCTTTTTTAATTTTTTACACAATTAATTTTTATTTCCTGTACTTCTAGTATGGTCCAAATTTATAAAGTAAATGTTTTTAAGGATCCGGAATGTTGTAAGGTAGACAGTTTATGATTGGTAGAGTTAGCCGACAGTAATTAGGATCGTTATAAGGTAAGGAGGGGCCCGATTCGAGGGCCAACGCATAGTACGTGAGGGCTGAGGGTTATGGGAAGGAAAGGAATCGGAGCCAAATGAAGGGCGTGGACGGCCAGTACAGCCAGACAAACGGAATGCCATTCGCGAGCCCCCCGGATGCTAGGCCCTGAACTTTTACGGGTATGGGCGCTGCCCAGGCCCTTATGTACCAACATTTGGGGCCAATTAACCAGTCCAATGTAACCACTTCAACGCACTAATCCAATCATCGCGTCGAGCCTTCTTCTCTTCAACCAGGCGCAGCTTCGTGCTCTTTCCTTCAGGGTTGGGATGTTCACCTCCTTTTTATATTACCCTTAATTTCGCTAGACCGAGTATTATCCTCCGGTACCAGGAATGACGACAGGAAGCCAATATAAGCAGGGCCACGCCAGTGTTATATTGCCTTTTACATATTTTAAATAATTTTAATAGTAACATCAATTTTGTCATCCAATGTGTTTTTACCCTTACCGTTTTTAAATTTTTAACATATTTATTCCCATGTCCTTTTTTAACATTGTATGAATTAAACATTTTTATTGATCCCTGTGTCTTTTTATGAATTGTACATTTTTAACATATTCCATTTTTTAATCCATGACCTGTTCCTCCATGAATTATCCTCCATTTTTAATACATTTTTAATACATTTTTTAACCCACAATTAATTTTTAATACATTTTTTAACTTCTCTACGTAGGACCCAAAATTACGTAGAGGGTAAATGGGGTTAAGGTGAGGGATCCGGAATGGGTGTGGTTAAGGTAAGGGTAAGGGTCATGATAGGGATTAGGGGTCGTCACCCCGAACCAGTCCAAGTAGTGGACGAGAGCATAGAGGGTATGAGGGGGGGGCCCGGACTTCGGAGGGCCCAAACGCAGTACGTACGGTGAGGGCGCTGGCGGGTTAGGGAAGGAAAATGAAATCCGGAGCCCAAATTAATGGAGTCCAGGGAATGCACGGGCCACTCACACCGACAACCACGGTATGTGCCCCCTTCCGCCCAGACCCCCCCCTCTCTATGCCTGACTTTCTGTTGATGGGTGACTGGGGGGTGTCCCAGGCCCATATGTTACCAACATTTCGGCGCCAATTAACCCACTCGCATCGTAACCGACATCGACAATGATACGTAATTCTCAAACCTGTATGCGCAACGTTTCGAGCTTTCTTGCTCTTCATCAGGCGAAGGTTCGAGTGTGCATCCTCCTTCGGGCTTGCACTATTCATCCATTTATTTATTTATTTATTCTTAGACCCCCCATGAAGTCTCCGAGGGCTACGACAGGAGCTATTATCCGTTCCCTGGTCCAGCCGAGAATGACGACGGGAAGAGGAGAGGACCCTATTATAGGCCACCGCCCTACGCCAGTGTTATATTGCCTTTTACATATTTTAAATAATTTTAATAGTAACATCAATTTTGTCATCCAATGTGTTTTTACCCTTACCGTTTTTAAATTTTTAACATATTTATTCCCATGTCCTTTTTTAACATTGTATGAATTAAACATTTTTATTGATCCCTGTGTCTTTTTATGAATTGTACATTTTTAACATATTCCATTTTTTAATCCATGACCTGTTCCTCCATGAATTATCCTCCATTTTTAATACATTTTTAATACATTTTTTAACCCACAATTAATTTTTAATACATTTTTTAACTTCTCTACGTAGGACCCAAAATTACGTAGAGGGTAAATGGGGTTAAGGTGAGGGATCCGGAATGGGTGTGGTTAAGGTAAGGGTAAGGGTCATGATAGGGATTAGGGGTCGTCACCCCGAACCAGTCCAAGTAGTGGACGAGAGCATAGAGGGTATGAGGGGGGGCCCGGACTTCGGAGGGCCCAAACGCAGTACGTACGGTGAGGGCGCTGGCGGGTTAGGGAAGGAAAATGAAATCCGGAGCCCAAATTAATGGAGTCCAGGGAATGCACGGGCCACTCACACCGACAACCACGGTATGTGCCCCCTTCCGCCCAGACCCCCCCTCTCTATGCCTGACTTTCTGTTGATGGGTGACTGGGGGGTGTCCCAGGCCCATATGTTACCAACATTTCGGCGCCAATTAACCCACTCGCATCGTAACCGACATCGACAATGATACGTAATTCTCAAACCTGTATGCGCAACGTTTCGAGCTTTCTTGCTCTTCATCAGGCGAAGGTTCGAGTGTGCATCCTCCTTCGGGCTTGCACTATTCATCCATTTATTTATTTATTTATTCTTAGACCCCCCATGAAGTCTCCGAGGGCTACGACAGGAGCTATTATCCGTTCCCTGGTCCAGCCGAGAATGACGACGGGAAGAGGAGAGGACCCTATTATAGGCCACCGCCCTACGCCAGTGTTATATTGCCTTTTACATATTTTAAATAATTTTAATAGTAACATCAATTTTGTCATCCAATGTGTTTTTACCCTTACCGTTTTTAAATTTTTAACATATTTATTCCCATGTCCTTTTTTAACATTGTATGAATTAAACATTTTTATTGATCCCTGTGTCTTTTTATGAATTGTACATTTTTAACATATTCCATTTTTTAATCCATGACCTGTTCCTCCATGAATTATCCTCCATTTTTAATACATTTTTAATACATTTTTTAACCCACAATTAATTTTTAATACATTTTTTAACTTCTCTACGTAGGACCCAAAATTACGTAGAGGGTAAATGGGGTTAAGGTGAGGGATCCGGAATGGGTGTGGTTAAGGTAAGGGTAAGGGTCATGATAGGGATTAGGGGTCGTCACCCCGAACCAGTCCAAGTAGTGGACGAGAGCATAGAGGGTATGAGGGGGGGCCCGGACTTCGGAGGGCCCAAACGCAGTACGTACGGTGAGGGCGCTGGCGGGTTAGGGAAGGAAAATGAAATCCGGAGCCCAAATTAATGGAGTCCAGGGAATGCACGGGCCACTCACACCGACAACCACGGTATGTGCCCCCTTCCGCCCAGACCCCCCCTCTCTATGCCTGACTTTCTGTTGATGGGTGACTGGGGGGTGTCCCAGGCCCATATGTTACCAACATTTCGGCGCCAATTAACCCACTCGCATCGTAACCGACATCGACAATGATACGTAATTCTCAAACCTGTATGCGCAACGTTTCGAGCTTTCTTGCTCTTCATCAGGCGAAGGTTCGAGTGTGCATCCTCCTTCGGGCTTGCACTATTCATCCATTTATTTATTTATTTATTCTTAGACCCCCCATGAAGTCTCCGAGGGCTACGACAGGAGCTATTATCCGTTCCCTGGTCCAGCCGAGAATGACGACGGGAAGAGGAGAGGACCCTATTATAGGCCACCGCCCTACGCCAGTGTTATATTGCCTTTTACATATTTTAAATAATTTTAATAGTAACATCAATTTTGTCATCCAATGTGTTTTTACCCTTACCGTTTTTAAATTTTTAACATATTTATTCCCATGTCCTTTTTTAACATTGTATGAATTAAACATTTTTATTGATCCCTGTGTCTTTTTATGAATTGTACATTTTTAACATATTCCATTTTTTAATCCATGACCTGTTCCTCCATGAATTATCCTCCATTTTTAATACATTTTTAATACATTTTTTAACCCACAATTAATTTTTAATACATTTTTTAACTTCTCTACGTAGGACCCAAAATTACGTAGAGGGTAAATGGGGTTAAGGTGAGGGATCCGGAATGGGTGTGGTTAAGGTAAGGGTAAGGGTCATGATAGGGATTAGGGGTCGTCACCCCGAACCAGTCCAAGTAGTGGACGAGAGCATAGAGGGTATGAGGGGGGGCCCGGACTTCGGAGGGCCCAAACGCAGTACGTACGGTGAGGGCGCTGGCGGGTTAGGGAAGGAAAATGAAATCCGGAGCCCAAATTAATGGAGTCCAGGGAATGCACGGGCCACTCACACCGACAACCACGGTATGTGCCCCCTTCCGCCCAGACCCCCCCTCTCTATGCCTGACTTTCTGTTGATGGGTGACTGGGGGGTGTCCCAGGCCCATAGGGTTAGGGTTAGGGTTAGGGTTAGGGTTAGGGTTAGGGTTAGGGTTAGGGTTAGGGTTAGGGTTAGGGTTAGGGTTAGGGTTAGGGTTAGGGTTAGGGTTAGGATTGGGGTTGGGGTTGGGGTTCAGGGTTCCGGTGTGGGAATCCTTTGCACTGGCCTATGGAGGTGGCGATCCCACATTGAGTGTGGCTCTTATTTGCCATAATAGAGGGAGAGGATCTGGTCAAGTCAACCAGGCACCTGTGGTGGGGTGAAAGGAAATGGTTATATGTGGGAGGGAAATGTTTAAGGTGCGGATAAAGTGTACCGGGTTGGGTTAAGGTGAGGTAGGGTAGATGTGTGGGAAGGTGGGGTAGATGTATGGGAGGGTGGGGCAGATGTGTGGGAGGGAGATGGTTAAGGTAAGGATAAGTAGGCCGGGTTTGGATTAGGGTGAAGTAAGGTGGATGTATTGTGTTGGTGGGGCCGGATGTGGGGGCGGGTCCCTCGACTAGGGAGAGCCAGATGGTCGTGGAAGTAAATGTAGAAGGGTGGAAAAGTGCTGCACTGCAACATAAAAGAAATTGTGTAAGAAAGAAAATATAAATATATAAATATAAATAGAGAAAACAAACCATATGTAATATAAAGTAGGACAAGGTATAACAAAACATGTAGAATATAATGTAATAAATAAGACAGCATATATAATATATTAAGAAAAACATATGATAAATACACAACATATATAAGAAAAAACATGCCCCATAATAAATAAGAAGGAAGGAAAAAAAAGGAAGGAAAGAAAAGAAAGAGACCATTGGCCCTGAATGAACGAGGGACGCCCAGATGGAAAGGCTGACCGGCCCTCTGGGTTCCCTTAATGAGTGGTGGGGCCTGCGGGGCCTTCCTGACGAACAGAGGAGTGAGTCCGAGGGGGAGCAGGACCCCGGGAGGCCCGGGTTAAAAGCCAGTTCCGGGAAGTGCTTAAAACAAGTGCTAAGAAGCCAAGTGCTATAAATAAGTGCTCACACAACAGAAAAGGCATGCCAAAGAGGAATAAAAACACATAATATAAGATTCCTCAGGAGTATAAAACATAGAACATAGAGTGGGTTAAGAGGCACACAGCAGTGATAAATAGAATAAATAGATAAAATATAATAAATAGAAAGGGAACTGGCGGCCACGGACCCCCGAGGACTGTTCCCCCTGGATATGACCAAACAAGTTATTGGAATGAAGTAAACAGATTAAACAGATTGAAATTGAATTTATGAGACCTGGGTTGGTTTATTTATTTATTCATAAATTATGCTATACACTTAGGACTAATAAAGCTGAGGCTATTGTGATTGTGTTTATTCGTCATTCAGCCCCGCAGGTGCAGCAGTGCCCAGTTTGTGGATCCAGATCCTCTCCGCTCTCTTCCGCTGTCCGGTAGTCCATCTGTCATTGGACTCCAAGCCCGATATAAGCAGACCTGACCTTGGGTGTTGCTTAAAGTGTTCTACCAGTATGGTGCCAAGTCTACCCTTCTCGATGTTATAAAGGTGCTGTTTGAGTCGGGTGAGTAGGGGGTGCTTGGTTTCTCCTATATAATGCTTATGGCATTGTGAACAGGTGATGATGTATACTATATTACTGGTGCGGAGTGAAAAGTGGCCGTTAATGGGGAAAGATGCTTGAGTGTAGGGGTTGGTGATGAATTTCCTATTGATGAAAGATTTATCTTGTTCCAGTTGTGGTTTCCCGGGGTGTCTGCCGAACCTAGATCGAACCAGAAGATCCTGGAGGTTCCTATTCCTTCTCAGAGCCGAGATGACTCTGTGGCCGGAGAAAGGTGGGTGGTAAATTTGTGAATGTTTGAAATTCTGTTTGACCTTGTGGTGCAGGTTTGTACTTCGGTGGGAAAAGGTGGAGATGAAGGGGATGAGGTGTGCGGGTTCCCCGTCCCCCGCCGGAGCGGAGCCTGTGGGCCCCGCCAGGTGAGGGCCGGGGGACAGCATCCTGTTTGGGCGGGGGGATGGGGGAGGAGGGGGGATGGGGGTGGGTGGGGGAGGAGATGTGGTGGAAGTAGGAGGAGAGCCCCGTCCCACACCGGACAGTGGATGATGGGTACCTGTCCTCCATGAGCCCGTGGGAGCCAAGGAAGCCAGAGTGCTGGACTTGATTGTCCTGAGGAATCGCCTAGAATAACCCCTCTGCCTGAGACTCCCGAAAAGGACCTGGACCGCCACATTGAAGTCGGATTGATTGGAGCAGATTCTATAAAAACGGATGATTTGGGATTTGACTATACCTTTAAATGTATGTTTGGGGTGGTAACTTGACTTGTGTAATAGTGCGTGTGTATCCGTGGGTTTGAAGTAGACCTTAGTGGCCATCTTCTTATGTGTGGAGTTGAGTGGTTGAAAGAATACTGTGGTGTCTAAAAAGTTAACCTGGTTGGGATCGAGGGTGTATTTAACCTTAATGGAGGGATGGGTGTTGTTTAGTGTGTCTATAAAGTCCGGGAATAAGGCTGGGTCGTGTGGCCAGGCCCCTATGATGTCATCCAGGAATCTCAGGTAGAAGGTAGGTCGTCTCGTACACCTGGCAAGAGCCTCGTGCTCCCACAAGCTCATGTATAAATTGGCGTAGGACGGGGCAAACCTTTGACCCATGGCTGTGCCCTCCACCTGCAGGTATAATCTATCGTCGAACATGAAGTCGTTGGTTGTCAAGCAGAGTTCTAGCAGTTGTAGTAGGTCTATATCTGGTCTAGTTCTATCCGGGTATGTGTTCATGATTTGTTTAACTGAAGCTAAGCCCATAGTTGTGTTGATGTTTGTGTATAAACTGTCTATATCTATGGTGAATAGGTGTGCCTGGGAGGGGACCTCCATGGGTCGGATGGTCTGTAGGAAGTGGTAAGTGTCTTTGATGTAACTTGGGTGCCTGGTGGAGAGGGGCCCCAAGTAATAGTCGATGAAGCGCGCCACATTGTAGGTGGCGCTGCCGCAGTCGGAGACTATAGGTCTTCCGGGAGGAACCTCACAGGGGACCGTCCAGGTTGGGGGTTCTTTATGGATTTTTGGTAAGAGATAAAATTGACGGGGGCGGGGATCGTCTGGGCCAAATAAAAAGTCTTTTTGTTTTGCTGTTATGATTTTCCGGTTGTAGAGGGATTGTAAAATGGTTCTGATTTTGGTTTGGGTCTGTGCCTGTATACTATGTTGGATGGGTTTGTAATGTTTCTGATTGGCTAATTGTCTGTTTGCTTCCAGTCTATATTGTTGTCTGTCCATGATTATGATTTTGGATCCTTTGTCTGCTGGCTTGATAATGATGTTTGGATTTTGTTTTAACTCTAAGATGGCCCTACTTTCTTCTGGGGAGAGGTTGTTGTGGAGGTCTGAGGGGGGTCGGAAGGAGCGTAAGGTTCTCCTGTCTCGCTCAATGAGATCCCGAACGCCCCTACTCAGACCTGACCACTGCGGTTCCCAATTGGAGGGGTGAGTAAATGGCATTTTGGCGGAGTTGGAGTCTGATTGGAAGTGGTCTAAAAGCTTAAGTCTACGGTGGTATTGGTATAGGTCCCTGTGAAGTTCCTCCCAGTCAACCGTCCTAGGGCGTGGGATGAAGGTGAGACCCCTCTCCAACAGGCGCACCTGCACCACAGAAGGAGAGAAGGTTCTGGACAGGTTCAGGACACTGGAAGTGGACCCCCAGGAGAGGTCCGGCATTGACCCCGGTTCTCGTCCCTGACCAGGGGGTGAAGGCGGTAAGGCGGGTGAGTTGGAAAAAGTGACCGGGTTAGGTTCAGAAGGAATTATAAATTCAGCTGTTTGCACCAGGAGTTAAAAATGAGTGTTGCTGTTTCAGGTGTCCAGTGGATGTTGTCGTGTTCTGTGGTGAATAGGTCGTGCGGTATCTCAAAGAGGAATGGTAAGTGTGTGGCTATGTAATTGTTGAGTGTTTTCAGGTTGTTCTGCTGATCTGTACTGAGGTGGGGGGAGTAATTGACCAGGGGGAAGTAGATATCGGCGTTAGGAAAGGTAGACTTGGCCTGCTTCCACAAGGCCCTGAGTTGTTTCAGGGAGGTCTGCTTTGGGTCTTGGGCCCTGTTGTTAATACCCACCGAGAGGACCAGGATCTTGACATCCGGGTGCACCCTAGTCTTCTCGCCGACTTTTAGAAAGTGGTAGAAGTTTGCACCCGGATAGCTGTCGACCTGGATGTTGGTCTGGGTGTAGGGTGGTATCCTGTTCAGGTTGGAGTCCCCCAGGAACAGAATGGGTTTTCTGCCCCTGAAGGTCCAATCCTGGAGCTTTCTGTGTGCTCTGGCTAATTGGTAGGTGGGTTTGCAGGTGACTGGTGTTGCAGCCGAGGGTGCCGGGAACGCCGGGGCCAAAGGGCAGGAGTTGTCCCCCACCGGTGCGCAGGCAGCCGGGCCAGCCCGATGGGTAAGTCCCATGTCTTTCTTGAATTTTGTAGAAAGGGGTTCAGAAAGGGCTTTAGGTACGGTGTCAGTGACCATTACTGGCCCACTCATCATTTGTGGTACCCCTTCCTCATTACATGTTTTAATTTTAGGGAAAGGGCTGGCCCGGTCGACCGCAACACCTGCAGGAGACAAAGGGGAGGGCGTTATGACATCCTCGGCCGCAACAACCACATTGTTGTACCGGAGGGGAATTGTTGGGACTGTTGGGGGTGGTTGGGGTGTTGCTACGCTGTGGACCTGGGCTGCTATCTCCAGTGATCTCTCGGCGGTGGCGGTCCAGGTCCTTTTCGGGAGTCTCAGGCAGAGGGGTTATTCTAGGCGATTCCTCAGGACAATCAAGTCCAGCACTCTGGCTTCCTTGGCTCCCACGGGCTCATGGAGGACAGGTACCCATCATCCACTGTCCGGTGTGGGACGGGGCTCTCCTCCTACTTCCACCACATCTCCTCCCCCACCCACCCCCATCTCCCCTCCTCCCCATCCCCCCGCCCAAACAGGATGCTGTCCCCGCCTCCCTCTGGCGGGGCCCACAGCTCCGCTGCGGCGGGGACGGGGACCCGCACACCTCATCCCCTTCATCTCCACCCTTTTCCCACCGGAATACAAGCTGCACCACAAAGTCAAACAAAATTTTAAACATTCACAAACTTACCACCCACCTTTCTCCGGCCACAGAGTCATCTCAGCTACTGAGAAGGAATAGGAAACCTCCAGGATCTTCTGGTTCGATCTAGGTTCGGCAGACACCCCGGGAAACACAACTGGAACAAGATAAATCTTTACAATAGGAAATTCATCACCAAACCCTACACTCAAGCATCTTTCCCATTAACGGCCACTTTTCACTCCGCCCAGTAACTATAGTATACATCATCACCTGTTCACAATGCATAAGCATTATATTATGGAGAAAACTAAGCACCCCCTACTCACCCGACTCAAACACAGCACCTTTACAACATCGAGAAGGTAGACTGGCACCATACTAGTAGAACACTTCAAAACAACACCCAAGGTCAGTGTCTGCTTACATCGGGCTTGGAGTCCAATGACAGATGGACTACCGGACAGCGGAAGAGGGGGGAGAGGATCTGGATCCAAAAACTGGGCACTGCTGCACCTGCGGGCTGAATGACGAAAAAACCCCAATCCAATACCCTCATTTTTATAGATAAAAAAATAAAAAAACCCGGTCCACAATTTAAATTTTAAAAAATTTTCATTCTGCATTTTTTTCGAATAACTTGTTTGGCATATCCAGGGGAACAGTCCTCGGGGTCCGGGGCCGCCATTCCCCTTTCTATTTATTATATTTTATCTATTTATTGTTTTTTATCCTGTGTGGCCTTTTAATCCACTCTATGTTTTTTACTCCTGGGGAATTTATTTATGTGTTTTTATTCCTCTTTGGCATGCCTTTCTTGTTGTGTGAGCACTTATTTATAAGCATTTGGGGTTCTTAGCACTTTTTTTAAAGCACTTCCCGGAACGGCCTTTAACCCGGGCCTCCCGGGGTCCTGTCCCCCTGGGATTCCTCCCGGTTCGTCGGGGAAGGCCCCGCAGGCCCCCCCACCTTTAAAGGGAACCCGGGAGGGCCCGGTCAGCCTTTCCATCGGGGCGTCCCCCTCGTTATTCGGGGCCAATGGTCCTTTCTTTTCTTCCTTCCTTTTTTTTCCTTCCCTTCTTATTTATTATGGGGCATGGGGTTTTTTTCTTATAATGTTGTGTATTTACATATGTCTTTTTTTAAATATATTATATATGTGTCTTTTTTATTAATTATATTCTACTGTTTTGTTATCCCTTGTCCACTTTATATTCATTGGTTTTTTTTTCTCTATTTTATTTTTATATTTTATTTTCTTTCTTACAAATTTTTTTAGTTGCTTTGCAGCATTTTTCCCCACCCTTCACATATACTTCCACGCCCCATCTGGCCTCCCTAGTCGGGGGACCCGCCCCCAATTTCCGGCCCCCCACCAACACCAATACATCCACCTTATTCACCCTAACCCAAACCCCGGCCTACTTATCCTTACCTTAACCATCTCCCCCCCACACTCTGCCCCACCCCCCTACATTTACCCCCCCTTTCCCCACATCTACCCTACCCACCTTAAAACCCCAACCCGGTACACTTTATCCCCACCCTTAAAAATTTCCCTCCCACATATAACCCTTTCCTTCACCCCCCACAGGTGCCTGGTTGACTTGCCCAAAACCTCTCCCTCTATTTGGGAAAAAGACCACACTCAATGGGGATCGCCACCTCCCTAGGCCCATGCAAAAGGTTTTCCCCCAAAGGAACCCTGAACCCCAACCCCCAACCCAAATCCAACCCTAACCCTAACCCTAAAAAAAAAAAACCTAACCCTAACCCCAACCCTAACCCTAACCCTAACCCTAACCCTAACCCCCAACCTAACCCTACCCTAACCCTAACCCATGGGCCGGACCCCCCCCAGTCACCTAACAGAAAGTCAGGTTTTGAGAGGGGGGGTCTGGGCGGAAGGGGGCACATACCGTGGTTGTGGTGTGATGGCCCGGCATTCCCTGGACTCCATTAAAATTTGGGGGTCCGGGTTTCTTTTCCTTCCCCACCCGCCAGCGCCCTCACCGAGTACTGCGTTTGGGCCCCCCCAAGTCCGGGCCCCCCCTCATACCCCCTATGCTCTCGTCCACTACTTGGACTGGTTCGGGGTTAGGGGCCCCTAATCCATCATGCCCTTACCCTTACCTTAACCAACCCATTCCGGATCCCTCACCTTAACCCCCTTTCCCCTCTGTAATTTTGGGTCCTACGAGAGAAGTTAAAAAAAAGTTTAAAAATTAATTGTGGGTTTTAAAAAATGTATTAAAAATGTATTAAAATGGGGATAATTCATGGAGGAACAGGTCTTTTGGGTTAAAAAAAAGGAATATGTTAAAAAAAGTACAATTATAAAAAGACACAGGGATCAATAAAAAGTTTAATTCATACAAGTTAAAAAAGGGCGGGGAAAAAATATGTTAAAAAATTTTAAAAAGGGTAAGGGTTAAAAACACATTGGATGACAAAATTGTGTTTTTATTAAAATTATTTAAAATAGTAAAAAGGCAATAAAACACGGCGTAGGGCGGTGGCCCTTTAAAAGGGTCCTCTCCCTTTTTCCCTCGTCATTCTCGGCTGGACCGGGAAGATAATAGCTCCTGTCGTAGCCCTCGGGGACTTCTGGGGGGTCAAGAATAAATAAAATAAATAAATTGGATGAATAGTCAACCCGAAGGAGGATGCCCCCAAACCTTCCCCTGATGAAGCAAGAAAGCTCGAAAAGGGGTTTGGGAAATACAGGGGGGAGAAATTTTCTATCATTTTTCGATGTCGGTTCGATGCGAGTGGGTTAATTGGGGCCGAAATGGTTTTTAACATGGGGCCTGGGCACCCCCCCCCGTCACCCATCAACAGAAAGTTCAGGCATAGAGAGGGGGGGTCTGGCGGAATTGGGGCAAACCGTGGTTGTGGTGTGAGAATGGCCCGTGCAATTCCCTGGATCCATTAATTTGGCTCCGGATTTCATTCTTCCTAACCCCAATCCCTCACCTATAAAATGCATTGGGACCAATAACAAGTTTACCCCATACATCTTAAAGGCTGGATCCACTATTTAGAAGATTTAGGATACGCGTAAGTACAAACCATGTACAAATTACCGTTACATTAAAATATTTCAAATCTGTAAACGCAATATTACCTGGCGTACGATTTGGTATATAGCGTAACTTAAGTCTAATTTGTGAGGGTAAGAATGAATAACTGTGTAAAGGCAGTGAATTCATGGGAGGTAAAAGGAAATATGGATTAAAAAATGGATATGTTAAAAGTGTACAATTCCAAGAGAGACACAGGGACATAAAATGTTTAATGATCAATGAAAAAAGGACTGGGTAATAAGTTGAAAATTTAAAAAACGGTAAGCATTGAGAATGTCGTTGATGACGAAAATTGATGGGTTAATTGGCGCGAAATTTGTAAATGCAGGGCACACCACCGTCTAGGCGGTGACCTAAAAGGTCGTCTCTCGACGCATCGGGGGTCTGGCGGGAAGGAAATAGTCTAGTCGTAGCTGTGCTCAGGTGAGTGGCCTGAATATATGATACATTAATGGCAAGCCCGAAGGGATCATTTTCATCCTACCCTGATGCAGGCAGTACCGTGAAGTTGCGCTTTCGGCTTGAATAGTCTGGCCCTCGTTCATACCTATGGCTTGTGGCCTACTTGGATTGGTTAACATAGTGGGCCTGGACACCCCGTAACCCATACTGAACCTTCCATTAACAGGGGTCTCGGATCCGCAACCCCTGTTGTCCGTTTCGTGTTCGGGTCCCTACCTAATAATTTAGCAAACTGGATTTAATTATTCCTAGCGGTAAACTATCAAACTATGCTTTAAAATGGACTAATCATGGAGGACCGTCATCGATACCAAAATGGATAGTTAAAAATTACAATTCATAGAAAAGTACGGGATATAAAATGATTTAATATCATACAATGACCTTAAAAAGCTTAGGAACTAAACTATTTCAAGAATTTCAAAACGGTAACGCTTTAAAAACACATTGGTGTCAATATTAGAATGTTAAAAAATATTAAAAATATGTGGTTAAAAAAGGAATAAAAATGATGGAGTGAATGGCTATAAAGGGTCCTTCAATCACTTCCTGTCATTTAGAGGAAAGGATCAAGATGTAGTGCCCTCGGAACTTCATATGGGGCTAAGAATAAAAAATAAATAAATGGATGAATAATGCAAGCCCGAAGGATTGATGTCACCTCGAACCTTCAGCGGATGAAGAGCAAAGAAAAGCTCGAAACGTTGGCTAAGGTTAGGAATGTACTCTCACTTGCGATGACGGTTACGAGCGAGGGGTTAATTGGCGCCGAAATTTGGTAATACATATGGTCCTGGACACCCCCGTTACCCATCAACAGAAAGTCAGGCATAAGAGGGGGCCGGCTGGAAGGTGGCAATACCGTGGTTGTCGGTGTGAGTGGCCGGTGCATTCCCTGGATCCATTAATTTGGGCTCCGGATTTCATTTTCCTGCCCTACCCGCCCAGCGCCCTCACCGTACGTAGCGTTTGGGCCCTCGAAGTCGGGCCCCCGTCATACCCTCTATGCCTCTCGTCCACTACTGGACTGGTTCGGGGTGACGACCCCTAATCCCTATCATGACCCTTACCCTTACCTTAACCACACCCATTCGGATCCCTCACCTTAACCCCATTTACCCTCTACGTAATTTTGGGTCCTACGTAGAGAAGTTAAAAAATGTATTAAAAATTAATTGTGGGTTAAAAAATGTATTAAAAATGTATTAAAAATGGAGGATAATTCATGGAGGAAAGGTCATGGATTAAAAATGGAATATGTTAAAAATGTACAATTCATAAAAAAGACACAGGGATCAATAAAAATGTTTAATTCATACAATGTTAAAAAAGGACATGGGAATAAAATGTTAAAAATTTAAAAACGGTAAGGGTAAAAAACATTGGATGACAAAATTGATGTTACTATTAAAATTATTTAAAATTAAAGAAATAATACGGTTAGGGTGCCTATTAAAAGTCAGACTCTTCAGTGTAATTCGTGGACCAATGGTAACGATAAAGCCTGGTAACGGAGATTCATGGGTTAAAAAAAAATAAATAAAAAATGCAATGAATAATGAAAGCCAAGAGATGACATAACTTGCCTATAAAGGCAGGAAAGTGTTAAGGTTAACAGGTCTGGAATTAGTCATGGATTGGTACGTCTGACGGGATGATAATGCCGTAAATTCGGATAATGGGCGGGACAGACTAATAACAAAATCAGGATAGGAGGGGGGGCCGGGAGGAGCAATCGATTACCTGGTTCGTGTGAAGGAAGAGTGATCTGTGCTCCATTAATTGGGTCGATTCATTTCTTACCTATACCAGCGCACTCACCGTAGTAGCGTTATGGGTCTCGAATCGGGCCCCCCAATATTTCATCATATGGTGCACACTCGACTGTTGGGCACACAACCCCATCAGAACTCCTACTAAACACCATTGGGGTCCCTACGTGTGCATTACCTAGAATTTGGGTCACTAGGACTTAATAGTAAAAATATCATTTTGGTCCCAGCGCATGACAAACGTATTTTGGGGTCAATCGGGCCGCACCTATTAAAACTGAATTTCTAATTCATCTAAACGCAGGGATCACAACACTGTTTCCCTACAAGTTAAACACATCGGGAATACTTTAAAAATTTAAAACGGATAGGCTAACCATTGGATACAAAATTGTTCTATTAAATTATTTAAAATTGTAAAAGGCATAAAAACTGGAGTTTAAAGAGTGGTTAAAAAGTTCTAATCTATCTAATTCAGGTACCAGGAACGGATAATAAGCCTCGTACTGGAAACTATGGGGTCTAAGAATAAAAAAGATAATAAATATGCAACTACAATGTTAAACTCGGAACTAATATGTTAAAATTAAAAAGCGTAAGGGTAAGCCATATGTTGAAATTAGTATCTAAATTATTTAATCAGTAAAGGAATGTATTGGCGCGAAGGTTGTAACATATGGGCCTCGACATCCCCCATGTCACATAACAGAAATGTGCATAAAGCGTGTGCTCTGGCGGAAGGGGGAAATTACGTAGTTAGAATGGCCAATTCCCTGGATCATATTTGGGCTCGATTCATTTTCTTCCAAACTGCGCACGTAAGAGTACTGCGTTTGGCCCTCCGAAGTCGGAATCCCGCTATACGTCATGGCCTCAAGGCCTACTTAGACTGTTGGTGACGCCCCTAACCCTATACCCGTTACTGACTTAACGACCAGTGTCGGATCGCACCTAAGCCCATTGTCCCTCTACGAAATTTTGGGTCCTCGAGAATTAAAAATGTGTAAACCCCAAGTGGGGTTAAAAAATGTTTAAATGATAAAAGTGGAGGGGCTAATTCATGGTGAAGGCTGATTAAAAATGGATCATCCTGATCTACATTCCCAAATTAACGAGTTCAATAAAAATCCCTTAACCATTCAATGTTAAAAGGAATGGAATAAATGTAAAATTAAAAACCGTAAGGAAATATCTACATTGATGGAAATTAGTACATTAAAATTATTTAAAATTGTAAAATGGCATACTAAACAACTGGATCCTAATAAGCCTTCCATCAACTGTCAATTGTCGATGGAAAAAGGATTAAATTAATGTCTAAAAAAGTTAAAATCATAGGGGGTATCTAATAAATAGAAGATAAAAAATGGATATAAAGCAAGGAGATAAAACACAGTCACTTCGCCGTGAGTACAAGTAAACTGAAACGTTGCGATAAGTTTGAGAATAAGGTATGATAGAATAGTCGGTTACAAATGCATGGGTTAATGGCGCCGAAATGTTGGTAACATATGGGCTGGACACCCCAGTCACCATCAACAAGTCAGATAGAGGGGGGGGGTCTGGGCGGAAGGGGGACTACGTGTTGTCGGTGTGAGTGGCCCGTGATTCCTGGATCTTAATTGGCTCGGATTCATTTTCTTCCCTAACCGCCAGCCCTCACCTACGTACTGCGTTGGGCCCGAAGTCGGGCCCCCCCCTCCCTCTATGCTCTGTCCTATTGGACTGGTTCGGGGTGACGACCTAATCCCTATATGACCTTACCTTACTTAACCACACCATTCGGATCCCTCACCTTAACCCATTTACCCTCTAGTAATTTTGGGTCCTACGTAGAGAAGTTAAAAAATGTTTAAAATAATTTGGTTAAAAAAATGTATTAAAAATGTATTAAAAATGGAGGATAATTCATGGAGAAAGTCATGGATTAAAAAGGAATAGTTAAATGTAAAATCATAAAAAGACACAGGGATCAATAAAAATGTTTAATTCATACAATGTTAAAAAGGACATGGGATAAATATGTTAAAAATTTAAAAACGGTAAGGTAAAAACACATTGGATGACAAATTGATGTTATATTAAAATTATTTAAATATGTAAAAGCAATATAACACTGGCGTAGGGCGGTGGCCTATAATAGGGTCCTCTCCTCTTCCCGTCGTCATTCTCGGCTGGACCAGGAAACGGATAATAGCTCTGTCGTAGCCCTCGGAGACTTCATGGGGGGTCTAAGAATAAATAAATAAATAAATGGATGAATAGTGCAAGCCCGAAGGAGGATGCACACTCGAACCTTCGCCTGATGAAGAGCAAGAAAGCTCGAAACGTTGCGCATTCGGGTTTGAGAATTACGTATCATTGTCGATGTCGGTTACGATGCGAGTGGGTTAATTGGGGGCCGAAATGTTGGTAACATATGGGCCTGGGACACCCCCAGTCACCATCAACAGAAAGTCAGGCATAGAGAGGGGGGGTCTGGGCGGAAGGGGGCACTTTACCGTGGTTGTCGGTGTGAGTGGCACGTGCATTCCTTGGACTCCATTAATTTGGGCTCCGGATTTCATTTTCCTTCCTAACCCGCCAGCGCCCTCACGTAGTACTGCGTTTGGGCCCTCCGAAGTCCGGGCCCCCCTCATACCCTCTATGCTCTCGTCCACTACTTGGACTGGTTGGGGGTGACGCCCCAAATCCCTATCATGACCCTTACCCTTACCTTAACCACACCATTCCGGATCCCTCACCTTAACCCCATTTACCCTCTACGTAATTTTGGGTCCTACGTAGAGAAGTTAAAAAATGTATTAAAAATTAATTGTGGGTTAAAAATGTATTAAAAATGTATTAAAAATGGAGGATAATTCATGGAGGAACAGGTCATGGATTAAAAATTGAATATGTTAAAAATGTACAATTCATAAAAAGACACAGGGATCAATAAAAATGTTTAATTCATACAATGTTAAAAAAGGACATGGGAATTAAATATGTTAAAAATTTAAAACGGTAAGGGTTAAAAACACATTGGATGACAAAATTGATGTTACTATTAAACTTATTTAAAATATGTAAAGGCAATATAACACTGGCGTAGGGCGGTGGCCTTATAATAGGGTCCTCTCCTCTTCCCGTCGTCATTCTCGGCTGGACCCAGGAACGGATAATAGTCTGTCGTAGCCCTCGGAGACTTCATGGGGGGTCTAAGAATAAATAAATAAATAAATGGGATGAATAGTGCAAGCCCGAAGGAGGATGCACACTCAAAACCTTCGCTGATGAAGAGCAAGAAAGCTCGAAACGTTGCGCATACAGGTTTGAGAATTACGTATCATTGTCGATGTCGGTTACGATGCGAGTGGGTTAATTGGCGCCGAAATGTGGTAACATATGGGCCTGGGACCACCCCAGTCACCCATCAACAGAAAGTCAGGCATAGAGAGGGGGGGTCTGGGCGGAAGGGGGCACATACCGTGGTTGTCGGTTGTGAGTGGCCCGTGCATTCCCTGGACTCCATTAATTTGGGCTCCGGATTTCATTTTCCTTCCCTAACCGCCAGCGCCCTCACCGTACGTACTGCGTTTGGGCCCTCCGAAGTCCGGGCCCCCCCTCATACCCTCTATGCTCTCGTCCACTACTTGGACTGGTTGGGGGTGACGACCCTAATCCCTATCATGACCTTTACCCTTTACCTTAACCACACCCATTCCGGATCCCTCACCTTAACCCCATTTACCCTCTACGTAATTTTGGGTCCTACGTAGAGAAGTTTAAAAAATGTATTAAAAATTAATTGTGGGTTAAAAAAATGTATTAAAAAATGTATTAAAAATGGAGGATAATTCATGGAGGAACAGGTCATGGATTAAAAAATGGAATATGTTAAAAATGTACAATTCATAAAAAGACACAGGGATCAATAAAAATGTTTAATTCATACAATGTTAAATAAAGGACATGGGAATAAATATGTTAAAAATTTAAAAACGGTAAGGGTAAAAACACATTGGATGACAAAATTGATGTTACTATTAAAATTATTTAAAATATGTAAAAGGCAATATAACACTGGCGTAGGGCGGTGGCCTATAATAGGGTCCTCTCCTCTTCCCGTCGTCATTCTCGGCTGGACCAGGGAACGGATAATAGCTCCTGTCGTAGCCCTCGGAGACTTCATTGGGGGGTCTAAGAATAAATAATAAATAAATGGATGAATAGTGCAAGCCGAAGGAGGATGCACACTCGAACCTTCGCCTGATGAAGAGCAAGAAAGCTCGAAACGTTGCGCATACAGGTTTGAGAATTACGTATCATTGTCGATGTCGGTTACGATGCGAGTGGGTTAATTGGCGCCGAAATGTTGGTAACATATGGGCCTGGGACACCCCCCAGTCACCCATCAACAGAAAGTCAGGCATAGAGAGGGGGGGTTGGGCGTAAGGGGCACATACGTGGTTGTCAGGTTGTGAGTGGCCCGTGCATTCCTGGACTCCATTAAATTTGGGCTCCGGATTTCATTTTCCTTCCCTAACCCGCCAGCGCCCCTCACCGTACGTACTGCGTTTGGGCCCTCCGATGTCCGGGCCACCCTCATACCCTCTATGCTCTCGTCACTACTTGGACTGGTTCGGAGTGACGACCCATAATCCCTATCATGACCTTACCCTTAACTTAACCACACCCATTCCGGATCCCTCACCTTAACCCATTTACCTCTACGTAATTTTGGGTCCTACGTAGAGAAGTTAAAACAATGTATTAAAAAATTAATTGATGGGGTTAAAAAAATGTATTAAAAATGTATAAAAATGGAGGATATTCATGGGGAACAGGTCATGGATTAAAAAATGGAATTGTTAAAATTACAATTCATAAAAAGACACAGGGATCAATAAAAATGTTTAATTCATACCAATGTTAAAAAAGGACATGGGAATAAATATGTTAAAAATTTAAAAACGGTAAGGGTAAAAACATTGGATGACAAAATTGATGTTACTATTAAAATTATTTAAAATATTGTAAAAGGCAATATAACACTGGCGTAGGGCGGTGGCCTATAATAGGGTCTTCCTCTTACCGTCGTCATTCTCGGCTGGACCAGGGAACGGATAATAGTCTGTCGTAGCCCTCGGAGACTTCATGGGGGGTCTAAGAATAAATAAATAAATAAATGGATGAATATGCAAGCCCGAAGGAGGATGCACACTCGAAACTTCGCTGATGAAGAGCAAAGAAAGCTCGAAACGTTGACATACAGGTTAGTAATTACGTATCATTGTCGATGTCGGTTACGATGCGAGTGGGTTAAATTGGCGCCGAAATGTTGGTAAATATGGGACCTGGGACACCCCCTAGTCACCATCAACAGAAAGTCAGGCATAGAGAGGGGGGGTCTGGGCAGTGAAGGGGGCAATACCGTGGTTGTCGGTGTGAGTGGCCCGGATTCCCTGGACTCCATTAATTTGGGCTCCGGATTTCATTTTCCTTCCCTAACCGCCAGCGCCTCACCGTACGTACTGCGTTTGGGCCCTCCGAAGTCCGGGCCCCCCTCATACCCTCTATGCTCTCGTCACACTTGGACTGGTTCGGGGGTGACGACCCTAATCCTATCATGACCCTTACCCTTACCTTTAACACACCCATTCGGATCCCTCACCTTAACCCCATTTGACCCTTACGTAATTTTGGGTCCTACGTAGGAAGTTAAAAAATCGTTTTAAAAATTATTGGGGGTTAAAAGATGTATTAAAAACTGTATTAACAAATGGGGTAATTCATGGAGCATACAGGTCATCGGTTAAACATGGAATTTTACAAATGTACAATTCATAAAAGAAACAGGGATCATTAAAAATGTTTAAATTATACAATGTTAAAAAGGACATGGAATAAATATGTTAAAAATTTAAAAACGTAAGGGCTAAAAACACATTGGATGACAATAATTGAGTGTATAACTATTAAAATTATTTAAAAATATGTAAAAGGAATATAACACTGGGTAGGCGGTGCCTATAATAGAGTCATTCATTCTTACCGTCGTCATTCTCGGCTGGACCAGGGAGGAACGGAAAATAGGCTCCTGTCGTTAGCCTCGGAGACTTCAATGGGGGGTTCTAGAATAAATAAATAAAATAAATGGAATGAAATAGTGCAAGCACCGAAGGAGGATGCACACTCGAACCTTCGCCTGATGAAGAGCAAGAAAGCTCGAAACGTTGCGCATTACAGGTTTGAGAATTACGTATCATTGTCGATGTCGGTTACGATGCGAGTGGGTTAATTGGCGCCGAAATGTTGGTAACATATGGGCCTGGGACACCCCCAGTCACCCATCAACAGAAAGTCAGGCATAGAGAGGGGGGGGTTGGGCGGAAGGGGGCACATACCGTGGTTGTCGGTGTGAGTGGCCCGTGCATTCCCTGGACTCCATTAATTTGGGCTCCGGATTTCTTTATCCTTCCCTAACCCGCCAGCGCCCTCACCGTACGTATGCGTTTGGGCCCTCCGAAGTCCGGGCCCTCCCCTCATACCCTCTTGCTCTCGTCACTACTTGAATGGTTCGGGGTGACGACCTAATCCCTATCATGACCCTTACCCTTCACCTTAACCACACCCATTTCGGTCCCTCACCTTAACCCCATTTACCCTCTAACGTAATTTTGGGGTCCTACGTAGGAAGTTTAAAAATGTATTAAAAATTAATTGTGGGTTAAAAAATGTATTAAAAATGTATTAAAAAATGGAGGAAATTCATGGAGGAACAGGTCATGGATTAAAAAAATGGAATATGTTAAAAATGTACAATTATAAAAAGACATGGGATCAATAAAATGTTTAATTCAATAACAATGTTAAAACAAGGCATGGAATAAAATATGTTAAAAATTTAAAAACGGTAAGGGTAAAAACACATTGGATGACAAAATTGATGTTTATTTAAAATTATTTAAAAGATATGTAAAAGGCAATATAAAACTGGCGTAGGGCGGTGGCCTATAATAGGGTCCTCTACTCTTCCAGTCGTCATTCTCAAGGATGGACCAGGGAACGGATAATAGTCTGTCGTAGCCCGGAGACTTCAGGGGGGTAAGAATAAATAAATAAATATGGATGATAGTGCATGCCGAAGGAAGATAACACTCGAATTCGCTGGAAAGTAGCAAGAAAGCTCGAACGTAGCGCATACAGGTGAAAGAATTACGTATCATTGTCGATGAGGTTGATGGAATGGGTTATATGGCGCCGAAATGTGGTAGCCAATGGACCTGGGACACTCCCCGTCACCCATCAACAGAAAGTCAGGCATAGAGAGGGGGGGTCTGGGCGGAAGGGGGCACATACCGTGGTTGTCGGTGTGAGTGGCCCGTGCATTCCTGGACTCCATTAATTTGGGCTCCGGATTTCATTTTCCTTCCTAACCCGCCCAGCGCCCTACCGTACGTACTGCGTTTGGGCCCTCCGAACTCCGGCCCCCCCTTGGCCCTATGCTACTCACACTTATGGTTCGAGTAACGCCCCATAATCCTTCATGACCTTCTTACATTACCTAACCATTCGGAATCCTCACGAAAACAATTTACCTTACAAAATTTTGGGTCTAAAAGATTAAAAAAGTTATTAAAAATTATGTGTTAAAAAAGGATTAAAAAATGTTTAAAAATTGAAGGTAAGTTCATGGAGGACACAGGTAATTAAAAATGAATGTTTTAAAATGTACAATTTAAAAAGAACATGGAATAAAAATGTTAATTCAAAGCAAATGTTAAAAAAGGACATGATAATATTTAAAAATTTAAAAACGGTAGAAGGATAAATAATCACATTGGATGACAAAATTATGGTTCTTTAAAATAATTTAAATATGTAAAAGGAATATAACAAGCAGGGGTGCCATAATACGGGCTCTTACAGAAATCAATTTAGGCTGACAGGTGAAATGTCCTTCTAGCGTCGGAGTACTTCATGGGGGTTTAAAATCAGTAACAATATGGATGAATAGTGCATGCCCGAAGGCAGGTGCCCCATCAACCTGCTATGAAGAGAGAAAGGCCGAAGGGGCACACGGTTTCGGATTAGACATGATGTCGGTATACATGCGGGGATTAATTGGCGAACGAGGTACATTGTGCCTGGGCACCCCCAGGTCACTCAACCAGAAAGTCAGCATTTGGCGGGGTCGACCGGGCCGCAGGACCCTACCGGTTGGGGTGTGATTGGCCGGATGCTGGGCCCCTTAATTTGGCTCCGGTTCATTTCTTCCCTGCCCGGCCTCACCTAAGTCCTTTTCCCTCCAGTACCTGCCCCCCCTCATACATTAATGCTTTCACCTTCGGACGGTCGGGGTACACCCCTAACCTATATACCCTTGCGCTACTTAACCACACCTGAATCCCTCACTAACCCCATTACCCTACTAATTTTGGTTTCAAAATACAATTTATAAAAATAATTGGGTTATAAAAATGTATTAAAAATTGATTAAAAAGGAAATATGTAAGTAAAAGGTAATGGATAAAAATGGAAAAGTTATAAATTTAAAATTATAAAAAAACGAATCATAAAAAAGTAAATAGTCAATGTTAAAAAGGCATGACTAAAAATGTAAAAATTTAAAAAGGTAAGGGTAATAAAACTGGACAATTGACAAAATTGATTAATAAAATATTTAAAATATGTAAAAGGCAATATAACACTGGCGTCAGGGCGGTGGCCTATAATAGGTCTCCTTCGTCTCATTTGGATGGACCAGAAATCGGATAATACTTATCGTAGCCCTCGGTATTCATGGGGGGTCTAAGATAAATACATTCACATAGGAGAAAGCGACCGAAAGAGTCAGACTCGAACCTTCGCCTGAGAGAGCAAGAAAGCGAAACGTTGCGCAATAGGTTTGGAATTGCTCATTTCGTGGGTACATGGGTGGTTTAATTGCCAGTTGGAACAATATGGGCCTGGCACCGCCCAGTCACCCATAAAGAAGCAGGATAGGGGGGGGTCGCGAAGGGGGCACATCCTGTGGTTGTCGGTGGCGCCCGTCATCCGGACTCTTAATTTGGCCCTACACTCCTTCCACCCGCCCTCACCTGTACCCCACGTTTGGGCTCCGGTCCTCCTCCCAACCCTCTACACTCGTCCACTTATTGTTGGTTTGGTACGAATCCCCTGCCTTACCTTAGTTCCACATTGGATTCACTGTAACCCAATTACCCTCATAAATTTTGACCAGTTAAGAAAAAAATTCATTCAAAAATTGTGGGTAAAAATGTATTAAAATATTAAAAAAATGAGAATAATTGATGAGAAAAGGTATATTAAAAATAAATATTAAAAAGTAAATTAATAATGACACAGGGTCATATAAATAATTATTCAATGTTCATATTACGGGAAACAGGGATAATAAATTTAATTAACGTGAAAAACATGGGAAAAATATTAAAATTAAAAAGTAATATAAAAAGGAAGAGATCATGTACTTGCTTAAAAGAGTCAGCTTCCGGCATGCCGGTTGGACAATGCTTCTCTGTCGTTCCTCGGACCAGGGGGGTTAATTGCGATGGAATATGGGGGAACGAAGAAAAAATGACACTCGAAATAGCATGCGAAGGAGGACCGAACTTCGCGATACGGTGAGAGTCGAACTTGTGCTCGGTTTCGAATTTGGGTTATTGTCGATTGTACTATGCCTGGGCGCCAGCACCCGAAATGGAACATATGGGCCTGGGGGCCCCCAGACCCATAACAGAATGTCGGTAGTGGGGGGCTGGTGCGGGGGGTACTGCTCGGTTTCTTGTCCCCCTCAGCCCTCACCATTAGCTTTCGCATCTTTTCCGTCCACCCCAGCCTCAGTATATTGGCGTTGAATAACTCAATGACATCTCTTTTCCCTGGATGGGAACCCCAATTCCAACAGCTCTAACCTGTTTAACTTAACAAGTAAATCGACTTAACATTAAATTTAAGGGGTTATAAGAAGAAAAATTTAAAAAAATTTGGGTTAAAAAATGTATTAAAAATTATTAAAAAAGGAAACAGAGGAACGGGGAATGTATAAAAGGAGTAAAAATTCTACATTTAAAAAGAAAGGATAATAAAATTTATTCAACCATGTTAAATGATATAAAATATGTAAATAAAAAAGGTAAGGAAAATGGAAAATTGATGTTACTATAAATTTAATTGAAAGAATAAAACTGTGCGTGGCTATAGGGTCAAATTTTTACTTCATGTCATTGGTGGCCGGGAGGAAACCCATGTGCCTGGAGCTATGCCAGAATAAATAAAAAATGGATGATGGAGCCGGGGAGGGGGCACACGCTCGGTGAGGCCCAGTCAAGGCCATAAGTTGGATGTATTTTTCCCCTCGGTGTTAATTGGCCGTGTTGGTACATGGCCCTGGATCCGCCCCCTAACCCAAGCTCGCACGGATGGTGGGGGGGCGTCGTCTCATACTCCTCTTACACCCCATTAATGGTCGTCATTCCTTCCCACTGCCTCCTTCACTACGTATGCGTTACCTCGTATCTTTTCCTAATGT
This sequence comes from Hoplostethus atlanticus, assembly GCA_034670405.1. Lineage (NCBI taxonomy): Eukaryota > Metazoa > Chordata > Actinopteri > Trachichthyiformes > Trachichthyidae > Hoplostethus > Hoplostethus atlanticus. The sequence continues at coordinate 18,940 of JAXDDX010000495.1, read as the reverse complement.
TCCTAACGAAAGTGGGTAATCCTTTTAAACAGGTTAATAAATACTATAATTCTAACACAGATAAAATGTTTTTAATTAAAAAGCATGAATAAAATTTAAATTTAAAAAGTAAGTTAAAAAAAATTTGTAAAATGGTTAAAAAAAATATTAAAATAGTAAAAATAACTGGTAAGAGTAATTGGTTTCCTTTCTGCATCTCTCTGAAAAGGTAAACTGAAACTGGAATTCAGGGTAAGAATAAAATAAATAAATAAATGGTAATTGCAGAAGGAAAGACTCAACCTTCCCTGTGAGAGCAAGAAAGAAGTGCCATTTGAGAATTACTCTTGCATGGGTAGTATGTTGAAATGTGGGCACACCACACACAATAAGAGCGGGGGTCAGGGGGAAGGCAATGTTGGTTAGGTGCCGTTCTGGCCTTAATTTGGGTCTTCTTTCTCCCTAACCCACCGAGGTCCAGAGGGCACACTGCCCCGAAGCCGCCCCTACCATATGGCCTCTCCTACCACCTTCGTCCTTCCGATCCTCTCCTGTTGCCTTAGTCCCCCCCCCCCCCCCATTTACCCCCCCAAACCCTAATTTTTTTTGGCCCCTCCCCCCCCCCCGAAAGGGAGAAAATTAAAAAATGTAAAAAAATTAATTGGGGGAAAAAAAAAGTATTAAAAATGTTTTAAAAAAATGGAGGATAATTCAGGGGGAACGGGTCATGGTTTAAAAAAAATGGAATATGTTAAAAATGTACAATTCATAAAAAGACACAGGGATAAAAAAAAAAATTTTAATTCATACAATTTTAAAAAAAGGGACTGGGAATAAAATGTTAAAAATTTAAAAACGGAAAGGGAAAAAACATTGGGATACAAAATTGATGTTACTATTAAAATTATTTAAAATATGTAAAAGGCAATATAACACTGCGTGGGGCGGGGGGCCTAAATAGGGTCCTCTCCCTTCCCTCGCCCATTCTCGGCTGGACCGGGGAAGGGAAAATACTCCTGTCACCCTCAGACTTCAGGGGGGGCCCCCCCAAATAAAAAAATAAAAAAAAATGGATGAATAGTGCAAGCCCAAGGGGATGCACACTCAAAACCTTCGCCTATAAAGGAGCAAAAAAGCTCGAAACTTTCGCATACGGTTTGAAAATTTACTATCTTTTCGATGTGGGTTACAGCGAGGGGGTTAATTGGCGCCGAAATGTTGGAACATAGGGCCGGGGACACCCCCCACACCCATCAACAGAAAGTCAGGCATAGAGGGGGGGGGGTCGGGCGGAAAGGGGGCACAACCGTGGTTGTGGGTGTGAGGGGCCCCGGGCATTCCCTGACCCATTAATTTGGGCTCCGGATTTCATTTTCCTTCCCCTAACCCGCCAGCGCCCTCACCGTACACTGCGTTTGGGCCCCTCCGAAGCCCCCGGGCCCCCCCTCATCCCTCTATGCTCTCTCCATACTTGGGCTGGTTCGGGTGACGACCCCCAATCCCTTCATACCCTTACCCTTAACCTAACCACAACCATTCCGGGTCCCCACCAACCCCATTTACCCCCTACGTAATTTTTTGGGGCCTAATAAGAATTTTAAAAAAAGTATTAAAAATTAATTTGGGTTAAAAAATTTTATTAAAAATGTATTAAAATGGAGGATAATTTATGGGGGAACAGGTCATGGATTAAAAAATGGAAATTTTTAAAAAAGTAAATTCATAAAAAGACACAGGGATCAATAAAAATGTTTAATTCATACAATGTTAAAAAAGGGGAAAGGGAATAAATATTTAAAAATTTAAAAAAGGGAAGGGAAAACACATTGGATGACAAAATTGATGTTACTATAAAAAATTTAAAAAATTAAAAGGCAAATATAAACCTGGGTAGGGCGGGGGCCTAAATAGGGTCCCTCCCTTTTCCCCTCGTCATTCCGGGTGGACCAGGGAACGGATAATACTCCGTCGAGCCCTGGAACTATTTGGGGGGTCTAAGAAAAAAAAATAAATAAATGATGAATAGTGCAAGCCCGAAGGAGGATCACACTCGAAACCCTTCGCCTGATGAAGACAAAAGCTCGAAACTTCGCATACATTTGAGAATTACTACATTGTGATGTCTTACGATGCGAGTGGGTTAATTGGCGCCGAAATGTTGGTAACATATGGGCCTGGGGGAAACAACCCCCCAGTCACCCATCAACGAAAGTCAGGCATAGAGAGAGGGGGGGTCTGGGCGGAAGGGGGCACATACCGTGGTTGTCGGTGGGGTGGCCCGTGCATTCCCTGGACTCCATTAATTTTGGCTCCGGATTTCTTTTTTCCCCTTCCCTAACCCTAACCCTAACCCTAACCCCTAACCCTCCATGGGTTTGCACACAAATCACACACCGGAACCCGAACCCCAACCCCAACCCCAACCCCAACCCAACCATTCCTATTGACCCTTGACCTTCCCCATTCCAAAATCCCAATCCAAACCCAAAACCCTGAGTCCCTGCCCCCCACATACCCCTAAACCCAAATAGGAGGAAATACAGAAAGCAAAAGACATACAAAAGGCAAAATGGGGCCACACACATGTATAATGGGAGGTACTTTTAATATGGACAGTAATAGGTCATAAAGGTAAAGGAACGGGATGGACTGATGGGAAATGTCTATAATTTAAGAATAATGATGAATTGGAGATGGAGAAAGGAGAACAGGGTGGATACGTAAAAGGGTTGAAATATGTAGGATTCAAAAATAATTTTGGAATGGACTGGAGCTGACACAAAAAGGAGGGGTTGATCTCACTTTCTCTGTCAGTCTTCATGGGGGAAACATCACCTAAAACAACAGGGATGAAAAAGCAAATAAAAATTCATTTAAAGGGACGTTTAAAGGGACATTTAAAGGGACAATTTGGAACTCCACGTAAAGGGGGTGACCTCACTCCCTGATCAGACTGCGGCGGGTATATTAGGGGGAGTTGGCCTCACTTCTCCCGCCTGACAGCAAGGAGATCACATCATCTAAATTCATGGGGATAAAAAAGGAAGAATACAAAGTTAAAAATACAATTAATGCAATACGTATCGAAATTAAAAACTAAATTCATGGGATACTTACCAAAATAAAAAACACAATTTTATGGGATACTTACCTAAATTTAAAATATAAATATATTAATTCATGGGTTACTTACCTTACCTACTTACCTTCCCACGACCACAGAACAGGAACACGGCACCTAAATTGATGAGGGGGAAAGAAGAAAAAATTAATATTCAAGTATGACAAATCCAAAACGGGATGCATACACAATATGGTTCAAGTGATATGCCTGATGAAGACAAAATAATGTCGAAACGTTGCAACAAGGCTTGAACATCGAAATTCCAATCCGGCCCTGACCATGGTGGGCTCAGTGGCGTGAGTCAGGTCGGAGAGTTGGGGGTCTGGACAGAAGGGGGACCTTGAAGTGGTTGCCGGTCTGAGAGTGCCTGTGCATTAATGACCTTCCCACCATTAACTTGGTGGGTTGGTGTCTTTTTTCAAACCTAACCCTAACCCTAACCCTTACAAAATAATTTCGGCCTATAGAAAAAACAAAAATTTAAAAGACTATTTAGTCAGATCTAAACTTAAGGCTCTTCAAATTTTAAAACCCAAGCCCATTTGGGAATTTTTTAAGCACCAATCATGGGTACGCAATATTAGTAATAAGCAAATATTCAAGACCCAAGGAGGATTCACTCCGCGTTCAGAAAATTGTATTTATTTAATTAAATGTACTAAATGTCATAAACAATATGTCGGGGAGACTGGAAATTCTATTACGACTAGAATGGTCCAACATCGCTACAATGTCAGACAGAAAAAAGAGACAAACAGACACATAGTTAAACATTTTATTAAACACGATTGGGGTTGTATGACAGTTATGGGACTAAAAAAAAACCGTTATTGGACACAACACAAGAAAAAACATTGAACGAAAAATGGATCCTAATTTGGGCACAGTATTCCCGGGGGGCCGAACAAAGGGGGGGGCCCCCCGTGGGGGGGGCGTGGCCATGAAAAGCCCCTTTTTCCCTGGTCTAAAGACCGGAGAATGGGGTTTCTTTTTTTTAAACCTAACCCCAAAACCCCAGCTTCGTGATCCGGTAAGCTTTTCCCCTTGACACTTGTCTTTTTTTTCCTCTTTTTTTTGGGGTCCTGGTATTCCAAAATAAAATTTTTTTTTCCCCCCCGGGTCCTGGTCCCCCAGCATGACTTCGTGGCCCCCTGGAACCCTTGACTGACTTTGTCTTTCTTTTTTTTTGTGACTTCCAGGCCCCAGGCCCACCACGCTAAAACCCCCCTGTAACTTAGGACCTCTCCCCGGGATTAGTCTTTGCTCTGCCTACCCGGGCTACAGGGCCCAGGGCTCCAGGCCCACCAGCCACCCACAGCCCCACTTGGCACCCCCTCCCTGGGTTACTCATACCTTTCTCGGCCCGGCCCCGGGGGGCTCCCAACACCCAAAAGAAACCACACTAAACCTGTTCCCCCCTTTTAAACACCCACCCCTGGGCAACACAGGCAACCCCAGCCACGGGAACTTCGTGGCCCTGGTATTCCAAAAGAACTATTGGCCCTGGTATTCCAAAATGAATTTCGGGTCTGGGCTTCCAGCATACCTTCGTGGTCCTGGTCACCCCCCATGAGGTTCGATCCTGGTCCCCCACAACGCTTCGCGGTCCTGGTCACCCAGCAACGGTTCGTGTCCGGTAACCTAGATGATTTTGTCTCTTCTTTTTTTTCTGTGACTTCCGGGGCGCTGGGCCCCTCACACTCACCTGCCTGTCCACACTTGACACCTCTCCCCGGGGTTAGTTCTTTGCTCGCCGCCCTGGTTACCATGGCCCCGGGCCCCCTCCCATCACCTCCCTGTCCACACTCGGGCACCTCTGCCCTGGGTTACTACATTACCTTCTCTGCCCGGCCCCCGGGGCTCCAGGCCCACCACACTCCCCCCACAGCCCCACTCGGCCCCCTCTGCCCTGGGTTGTTCTTTGCTCTGCCTGCCCGGGTTTCCCATGGCCCACCCCCTACACCCCCTCCCTTTCCCACATCGGGCCCCCTCTGCCCGGGGGTTCTACATCCTTCTCTGCCCCTGGCCTCCGGGGCTCCGGCCCCCCCACACTCCCCACATCCCCACACTGGGGGCCCTCTGCCCGGGGTTGTTTTTTTCCTCCCTCCCCTGGTTACCAGGCTCCGGGCCCCCACCACACTCACCCACATGCCCACAACTGGGGCACCTCTGCCCTGGGTTACTACATTCCCTTTAAATTGCCCGGCCTCCGGGGCTCCAGCCCACCACACTCACCCCACTCGGGCACTCCCCGGGGTTTAGTTTTTTGCTTCCTCCCCTGGTTCCGGGGCTCCAGGCCCACGACACCCCCCACAAATCCCACAAACGGGGGACCTCGCCCGGGGTTAGTTATTTGCTCTCCCCTCCCCGGGCTTCCGGGCTCCAGGCCCCCACACTCCCCACATCCCACACTCGGGCCCTCTGCCCGGGGTTAGTCCTTTCCTCGGCCTGCCCTGGTAGGGCTCCGCTGCCCTGGTACCCCAGGGGAGAGGGAGGGGGGGTTCAGGGGGGGTGGCACGCGCCTGCCCGAGCCCGACAAAACTTGGATCGAGGCTGACTTTCAAAACGCAGCGAGTGACTGCCGTACTACGGAAAACCCCTGACCCAAATCAGGTGTCTGCAAGTGTTTTTAGCACCGGGTTCCCCACAAACATGGGGTGGAGTCAGGAGGGGGGCGACCATCACCCGGGGGGCCCCCCACCCTTTTACGAACGGGTCTAAAACCCCGACCCAAGCCGGCTACCGGGGCCAACCAAAGATCCCGGGACACGGGATCGTTACGTCTAGGGGGGGTTTTGACTTAAGGCTTAAAATTATAATCCCACAGAGGGACTTCGCCCATTGGCTCCTCAGCCAAGCACATACACCAAAAAGTCTAACCTGCGGTTCCTCTCGTACTACAGGGTTACTATTCAACAACAATCAAATGTAGGGTAAAACTAACCTGTTCCGACGGTCTAAACCCCGCTACGTTCCCTATTGTGGGTGAACAATCAACGCTTGGTAATTTTGCTTCACAAAAGATAGAAAAGGGCCCACATCGAAGGATCAAAAAGCGGTCGTAAACTTGGGCCGCCAAAAAGCCAGTTATCCCTGTGGTAACTTTTTGAACCTCCTCTTAAAACCCCAAAACAAAGGATCGTAGGCCCCCCCCCTTTCACGGTCTGTATTTATATGAAAATCAAATCAAGCGAGCTTTTGCCCTTCTGCTCCCGGGGGGTTTCTGCCTCCCCCCCCCCCCCCCCCCCCCCGAGCTCGCCCTTTGGGCACCTGCGTTACGTTTGACAGGGGTACCGCCCCATCAAACCCCCACCTGCCACGTCCCCCGGGGCGGGTCCCCGCCCGGAGGGGCCGGGCGCTTGACGCCGAACGAGAGCCCCCCGGGGGTCCCCCCCCCGCCTCACCGGGGAAATGAAAAAACGGGTAAGATAGTGGTATTTCACCACGGGCCCAGGCCTCCCCCCTTACCACCCTCATGTCCTTCACATCCAACTAGGTCAAGCTCAACAGGGTCTTCTTTTCCCCCCTGATTTTGCCAAGCCCTTCCCCTTGGGTGTGGTTTCGTAGATAAGTAGGTAGGGGGCAGTGGGAATCTCGTTCAAACCCCCTTCATGCGCGTCACTAATTAAGACGAGGGGTTTGGCATTTTGAGAGTCATGTTACTTCCCGTTTACCCGCGCTTTATTCAATTTTACCACTTTGACATCAAAAGCACTGGGGAGAAATCACATCCGGGGCCCCGGGGGTCCGGTCGAGTTTTGGGCCTGCAAGGGGTGCCCGCCTAGCCCCCGAAACTGACCGGCTGCTAGCCCCAGGTTACAGGCGGGTCCCCCAGAAAAGGGTGTCCCCCCCAAATTTCTGGCATTTAACGTGGCATCCACAAGGGGTACCGCCCCGGCCCTTACCCCTCCCCGATGTCGAGCACCAGCCAAACAACGGCCCCGCCACCATCTCATCTTTTGACGCCACACGTTACCCTTGTTCCCTTTTTTGGTTTTTGTGGGGTTTTTAGTCCCTCCAGCAGGTCCGGGGAAACATTGGTATATAACCATCTCGGCGTGGTTCAATCGCCTGGTTTCCTAGGCCATCGGCCTAATTTTTAATAGTAGTAACAAGTTTACAAAAAGCACAATATACACAATAGTGGGTATGAATATTTACAATGTACTAACTTTGCAGTTGAACAGTCTGAAAAATGTCAATGGAGTACATGAGGGTACGCCTGGAGATGAGTTTAGCTTTGTCTTTTCAAACTTCTCTTGGGGGTTCCCAGCTTTCTCAGGACCTCCAGGTTCTTCTTGTACCACAGGCCTCTGGAAACCCATGGGGAAATCCTTCAAAAAGAACCGTGGTGACCTGTGGAAGGCCTTCTTTATCCCCTTCTTCGAAGGGCCTGTACTTCTTGACTTTCCCTCTCCTCGCATTCTTGAGGGTGTCACTCTTTAGTCTCAAAGCACACAGCCACGTCTATCACCAGGGCCGTGTGTCCCTTAATGGCTAGGAGGTCGGGGACTCCTGCCTTGCCGTGCCCATCATAGATCCACTTCTCTTCGTAAATCATCCATCCATGGCATCTTCCCTCTGATGCCAGGAGTTTACATACTTTGTTATGCCTAGCTGACACATTGGGCCTCATTTTTCCGACAGACACTTAGCACATGTTTGAGGGTTTCTGTGCCCCTGTGGCACAGTCTACACCTCTTAGGGCTCCCTCTTTGCCCTCTCCCAAGGAACGCTCTTGTTGGGTATGTATTCGTCTTGAGCTTAAGACCGTGATAAACTGGGATTCTGTAAAGTTTTACCGCACTTGGATTCCTGAGCCAACTGTTCTCACTTTGTCCCTTTTCCAATTGCCAATCCCTTCCCCCGGGTTGGGAGGCTGGCCCATCTGTCAAATTCTTTGTCTCTCCAGTTCAGGTCTCCCCAGTCCACCTTTGAGACCCCTGGAGGTATGATTTTCCTGTCTGAACTCAGGTAACTTGGCCGGGGTGCCACCCGCCTTGGCCCAGAGTCTGCTGAAGTCCTCTGCTGATACAAGTTCCCTGGACATAGATCGAGTTACAGCGTCATCAGAATTCAGTAGTTGAAGCGATCGTTTGAATTGGAGGAGCGGAATTTGTTTGGCCAGTCTGGGTAGACCCAACCCACCATCTTTACACCTGGAGTAAAGAAGACCATCGGGTCACCGATTGGCTGAGGTGGAAACCACTCCCTGACAGCAGTTCTGACAAGCCTGTCACACGACTTGAGTATAGTCCTTCCAGCCATGCACACATCAGCTGTGTAAACCATTCTTGGAAGTGCGTGAGTGCGCAGAAACTTCCAATTTTTGGGAGGGCTTCAGCCCCGCTTTGGATATATTCCTGATCATAGACTTGAGGTCAGTCTTGTAATCAGGCTTAAGGATGCCTTTCCAAGGATTGATCTGTACCCCTAGGTACTGTTCGGATTCCCCTGGTCCGATCATGTGGAGGTCCTGCTTGGCCAACTTCCAGGGTACACATTCATTGATGACCATAGTCCTTCCAACTTTGTCAATGAAGAACCCGTGGCATTTGCCGGTATTGATTCTGATCCTGTGAGCCCGCAGAAGGTCTCAAGGATCTCAAGGTTGCACACCATTCCTTCATAGGAGCCACTGAGCAAGACCAAATCATCAGCAAATGCCATTGCCGCTAATGACCCGTCACTCGTCCCAAATCCTATTCCCTCCTTCTGTAGGGCACACAGAAGGGGGTCGACAGCCAAGTTGAACAGCATGGGAGACATGGGGTCACCCTGCTTGACCCCTGTATTCATGAAGATGGGCCCAGTGGGCCCCTCTTTAGTCTCGACCGTGGTCCTGCATTCCCTGTATGCATCAGAGATTATGTCGATGACAAGCCGGTCCACGCCCTTCTGGGTGAGGACTTGAAGTATGTGGTCGTGGGCAACTGAGTCAAAAGCTTTGGCGAAGTCTATAAAGACAACTGCCAGGGGTTCCGATCCCTTCTTGCTTTTCGCCATTATGCCGCGGAGGAGCATTACGTTTTCAGCACACCCAGGGGATGCTATGAATCCCCTCTGTCTTGGGTTAATTGTGCAAGCCTCGACAAGCCGCTCATTGAGGATCCCAGAGAAGACTCTGAGAACAACCGAGCCTATGGTGATGGGTCTCCACTGGGAGAGATCTTTTAACTTTTCAGGTACCATCGTCTTAGGAATGAGTGTGGTCCTGTTGTCCTTGAGGCATTCCGGGAGCCTCCCGTTAAGGACCATTGCCGTAAAAAGATTGGCCAGTTTAGAGCCCTTAGGGTCCCAACCCATCAGGGCATCCCTGGAGACACCGTCTACACCAACGGCACTGGATTTCCGCATATGTTTGGTGTGATTCCTCACCTCATCGGGGGAGATGGGAGCCACAAAAGCAGAGTTTTCTGCTTTAACGTCTGACACAAATTGGCCCAAGGATACACAGTAGGGAGTAGTTTCCCATTTCATCTTGAATTCCCTTTCAACCTCTTTGACGGGGATCCCACACATAGACCTCTCTATTTGGTCAAGCACAAGGCCCACCAGTGCCTTTCTGTCTTCCTTGAACAGTGTCTGGAGTCTCCTGAACTCCCGTTTCTTGGAAGGTTTAGACCTAAAGGCCTTATCCTTTGCACACTTTTCCTTCCGCATCTTGGGTGGCAATGAGTCTCTTGATGGCCCTTCTGACATACCGCCTGCTCATTTTGAGGGGGGATAAGCCGGAGTCGATCCCTTCCCCTTCTTTCCTCTGTTCCAAAAGGTGTATCATTTTGCTCCTTACCTCATCAGGGGGTATTTGGGTTAAGGATGGTGCCTTAAGTGCCTGTACTCTGGGGCCCCATGCCCCACCGTCTGTCCTTCCGACAGAGACTCTGGGGGTCTTGGCAATTTCGGAACCGGGGGTATTGCCTGTTTGCCTTGCCTTCTTGTCCTGTATGTATTGCACCAAGTGTCTTCGCCTCATGTGTATCGATAGACCTCTGTTGGATCCAAATCTCTTTGTACACATTCTGCACGGCACTGCCTGAGATGCCCGTCGCTTTCTTGTTTTGATGGCCCCACATTTAGGCACATGACCAACAATGGATCTCGAGCAGTGGCTCATTTTCCCACATTTAGAACAAACAAAAGATCTGCGCTTCAGGTTATGTTTGTGTTTAAAGTGTTTGTCAGCCGCTGTAGCGGTAGCAAGCATAAGCTTGCAGAATTGACATGGAGTCGGTCGGTAGGGTAGTCTTATGCCCACTGACATGGAGTGGTCCACCTTAAGACGTCCCCGAGGGCCTCCCCTCCCTTGTATCCGAGACAATCTGGCCAGGTTGACACCCATGAAAAAGATGCACTTCAGTTCAGCTTTGGCTGAGAATAACCTCCTTCTCAAGCCCAGAATCCCACTCATTGCACCTTGGGATCGAGACACTTTCATAATCCGGAGTCTAGAGGGGGTGTCTGATGACCTTACAACCGGACCCACACAGTCGAAAAGCTTGAGGATTGTCATCCTGATTTTGGGGTTTCGAGGGCCAAAAGTCCCTGATCCCCCATCCGTTCCGCGGCCTCGGCCCATCCTGGGTGTACTAAGGATCGCTCTGTCTTGAACCAGGGGGGACAAACTTCCTTCGGGTGAAGAGAAGTATCCTCCCCTTGAGGCCATTGCTCTGTTCCTTCTGGCCATGGTGGCGAGTCTCGCACTCTGACCCACTTGGTAATATAGAAACGTTGTTCCACCGGGGCTGACCAACCGCTCTACTCGGGGCCTTCGCCGGTGGTGAGTCTTTCACTCTAGCCCACTCAGCAGCAGCAACGGTTATCCAAACACAATCTGAGGCCCTTTGTTATACAGTCTCTAAGGGCATCACAGACCTGTTATTGCTCACTCTCGTGTGGCTGAACGCCACTTATCCGGACACATCCGGCTTCAAAGTGTACTCATTCCAATTACAGGGCCTCGAAAGAGTCCTGTATTGTTATTTTTCGTCACTACCTCCCCGAGTCGGGAGTGGGTAATTTGCGCGCCTGCTGCCTTCCTTGGATGTGGTAGCCGTTTCTCAGGCTCCCTCTCCGGAATCGAACCCTGATTCCCCGTTACCCGTGGTCACCATGGTAGGCACAGAAAGTACCATCGAAAGTTGATAGGGCAGACATTCGAATGAGACGTCGCCGCCACAGGGGCCAGCGATCGGCTCGAGGTTATCTAGAGTCACCAAAGCGGCCGGGGCGCCCCGAGAGGCACCCCGCATGGGTTTTGGATCTGATAAATGCACGCATCCCCGGAGGTCAGCGCTCGTTGGCATGTATTAGCTCTAGAATTGCCACAGTTATCCA
>JAXDDX010000495.1:0-2500 GCA_034670405.1 Hoplostethus atlanticus | reverse complement strand
TAGAAGTCAGACAGCGAACCCATGCGTATTTTGAAAAGACGTCAATGACTGTCAAAATATAACGCACGCCATCGTTTGCATCTGAATACTGACCCATTTCCACCAAGTCTGCCTGAAACTGTCCATCTATCCCGTTAACTAGAACCCTATTCCTCTTAAAGTTTTTGAATAGCGGTGCATGTAATGTATAAGCATCTTGTTTAAATAACCATTTCTTTATATCTTGTAGAGGTGGAGCCACGCCGATATTTTCTTTTACAGCTGTGTGTAATTTGCTAATACCGCCAAATGACCCTGGGTTTGCAGGGTCATAATACATTTTCTCTAAGGTACTATCCATGGGTGATGCCGTAAACCAAATGAGAAGAGAATGGGAGTCAAACAGTCTTTATGTTATGGAATGGGTCATTTTATTTTTACATGTTTTGTTATTGCTCATACATCAACATACATGTACAAATAGATACATAGACACCCAATCTTATTCACAATATCGATACCCCATACATGATTATTGAAATAAAAAATAATAAAAAATAGATATATGGTTTGTTGTCACTGTCATCTGTATTCGTCGTATCGTTCATTCAATTCTCTAGAAGGACACCACCCAGCTCTGTACAGCTTCAAAGATGTTAGATTCGTTGGCAGGGGTGATGAGTTTTTCTTTTATCTCAACCAGTTTCTTGTCAATGTCGCTCTCTGCTTGTAGCTCGACAGCCACTGTTTCAGCCACACCAAGAATCTTGTCAGGTGTTGTATATATATTCAGAGTGCGCCCTAAAACTTGTATTAATATTTCTAAGAAAGACTTTGTAAATAGCTTATCACATACTTTGTCAGTAAAGTAATAGGCTGGTACTCCATATACACAGGTATGCCTTCTTTGGCTAGGGTGGTTTGTTTGACAACCCCAACAGTCTTGCTCCAGCTTTGTATTAAGAAGCTTTTCGATACATATGCATGTAGTGGCCTTTAAAAGATCTACAGCCTCTGAAGGTAGACGCGGGGACAAGTCTTGAGCAGGCCCTCCAACATCTGTCTTCGCTTGACCTGTTTGCTCAGCAACGTCGATCCCGTTCATATCTTCTTCCACTTCTCTGAGGAATGTGAGGTTCTGTCGGCCTAGATATTCATCATGTCCACACAGCCATGGCTTATTTTCTTTATCTTCATCATCATGTCCTTCATAGCCATCACCTCTTGCTGTCTCATCTTGCGGCAGTTTCTTGTTGAACAACTGCTTGCAACATACCCACGGATCATCGCTAGTCAGACGCCGGGGTTTGATTCTTCTGACGGGCGCATTCGGAGCGACCACCGGCACATCATCGTATCGGTTCTCAGGGTCCGGGCTCTGATAGCTCAAGCTACCCGACATGGGTTGATCCTCGATGGGTTGTGAGGGTGTTGGAGAGGCGGCCATAGCGGTTGGTATTGCTTCCAAAATGAGCTTCCAAATGATGACGCCATTAGTCTCCGTCTCCGTATTTACCCTTTTTTAAATCCCGCCTCTTTTTTTTTTCTTTTTCTCTTTTTTCTTTTTCAACCTTCCGGTCGAAAATACGCTTCTGAACACTAGGATCATAAAACAAAAACACTTTCCCATAGCCCTCCAGATGTCACACAACCCCCAATGCCCCACGGGTGGTCAATACCCCCGTTTCAGGATCAAAAGAACAAATGAATGACGCTTCCGCCCACACACACGGAAATACCTCATCATTAGGATCATTAAATAATTAAAAGGTCACAACATGACACATCACACAGGGCATCATTCAAAGCTGACAAATTACTGACAGGCTGTCGATCAAATGGAGGTCAATAGGTCATCAATCAAAACTGTCAAATACTGACAAGCTATCAATCAAAACTGTCAACTTTGACAGGTCATCAATCAAATGGGGGTCATCAATCAAATTTTGACATAAGGTGGGTCATATTAACTACTGCTGTGTTTTGCTGCAACCAACGGTAGAAGCTCCCTCTTCTTCTTCTTTTCTTTTTCACTTTGTTTTAGCTTTTTTTGAAAAGTTACTAATTAGTTGGACATTTTTTTTTTGTGGTCACTTCTTTCTCTTCCTTTTTATACATTACATTACATTACAATCATTTAGCAGAGCTTTATCCAAAGGACTTACAAAAGTGCATTCAACATAGGTAGGCAAGAAAACACTATCACCAAAATCGTAAGTGCATTTCCTTCCAAACAAGCAACAAGAGCAAACAGTTTTAAGGTAAGAGTGCAATAATTACAAACCCATTTTTATCTTAAACAAAGAGACAAATAAGAAACAAATAAACAAAGCTAAGACAAATAAGTGAACCAAAAAAGCAAGAGCTAAGACAAAAAGTGTATCAAATGAACAAGACCAAAAAACAAAGCTTAAAACATAATTTACGACAAGTAGGCATGGCTAAGGGGAAGAGTCAGGGGAGTGTTTCCTGAAGAGGGGGGTTTCACCTGCGGGGAAAAGGGATTTGGGCACGGGGGAAA
>JAXDDX010000494.1:0-47794 GCA_034670405.1 Hoplostethus atlanticus | reverse complement strand
TGGGAGAACTTGGGGCGGTTGAACACCAGATGAGCTGCAGCTTTCTGAACAAGCTCCAGAGGTCTGATGGCAGACGCCGGGGCACCAGCAAGGAGGGAGTTGCAGTAGTCCAGGCGGGAGATGACAAGAGCCTGGATGAGCACCTGCGCTGCAGAGGAGAGAGAGGTCGCTCTAGCAGCATGGAGTGACTCTGTCACTGCCAGGAGGGCGGTCTCGGTCAAGTGACCCACCTTGAACCTGGACTGGTGGGGGTCCAAGAGGTTGTTCTGGTGGAGATACAAGGACAGTTGATTAAAGACAGCACGTTCAAGAGTTTTGGATAGGAAGGGTAGAAGGGAAACCGGTCTGTAGTTTGTGACCTCAGAGGGGTCAAGTGTTGGTTTCTTCAGAAGTGGGGTGACTCTGGCAGTCTTGAGAGCAGAGGGAAACCATCCAGACACCAGAGATGTGTTGATGAGGTGGGTCATGAAGGAAAGGATGTTCAAGTATTTTCATGCCTCATTATATCTTCCTACTTTTCTAAATCAGATTACTCTTGTACTCTGCCTGCCACTCTATCTCATCCTCTGCAGCAGCTCCTGTTGCACCTCCGCCCCTTCAAGACTTTTTGTCAGAGGAATACTCACAACACAAGATTTTACCATTCACAAAAGAGGAACCAACATCCAAGAGTCTCTCAAAGGGGTTGACAATGTTTTTTAGTGTATGTCTGCCTTAAAAGAAATGAAGAGCTGAAGTTAAGTTTGGGCTGAAGATGAAGATTCTCTCTTCTCAAGTATTGAAAGGCATATCTGAAAGAAACCATTCACCACCAGTATAATATGCGATATGGCATATGGCTTGGCTCCAGTCCTGTGGGCTCAGCATAGCCGTTAGTTTCATCCATTGGAGACTGATTTATTTTGCATGCCTGTGGTGTGCCAGTCTTGCCACTGGGGAATTGCAGCTGAGGAAGTGTGCAATTGTGCTGTTGCCTCCAATGAGAATTGATTACCATTTTCCTCACTGCTGCCCCACACCAAGCACACACACATATTGTGCTTGTTCTATGGAGGGTATGGACTTCAAGAAGGAAACTATTTACTCAAGCTAACAGTCACATGGCTTGCAGCCTGAGCAAGAGCACTTGAAACATGTTGCTTAACATGTGCATGTACGCTATAGCTATATTCTGTACCACAGCCTTTAAATGCATTTTAACAATGCAACAGTATACTTGAATAGTTTCATTTTTGCATTACAAGTGGTTATTCCATCCAGCAAATGCCTAATCATGAAGAAGTAATCCCTCCATCATCAATTGTCTATAATCAGTATGAGATCATGTCTTCTACACGGTGATTTATAATAAGTAATAGGTTAACCTATGTAGCCTACATTTCATTTAGCCAGTTGACTGTACAACCTGAGGCTGGGACCATATGACTATAGATCCAGGCTCTGCTACAGACAGACACTCATTGATGTTGCTTTGTGAACCAGGCAGCCTAACTGGATCATTTTTCACTGTTGGCTCCTTATCCGCTCCCCATCCACCGTTCCTTTACCCTCTCACAGCTGGCATGGGGCCCGGCTGTTTCCCATGGCACCATGCCCGGTCAGCCTTCATTCAGCACATATCACATGCCTGACCCTGACCATGACGCCATAGCAACGCAAAAAACACACCACATCCTGTGTGCGCTTGGAAACCTGCTGCTGAGTTAGTGGTGTGAAGGTGAAACACCTGGTATCTGTACTGCCCTTCACAGGCACCTTATCCCACCCCAGTGTGTGGGGTGGGATAATGCATAGGTGGCTAAATAGTGATGTATGCAATGTTGAACAATCATAAACGTATGAGAGTTTGAGGAAAATCAACAGGATTTGGTTCTCATTCATTACATTGAAGAAATTCACTGTGAGGCAGAATGGATGAAATATATAGAGGGGACTGTGGTGACCGGGCCTCCTGCCAGCTCCTGTAGTGAGGAAAATGTATAGCGTGGAAAGTCAAAGTACTGGCCAACAATATGAAAAGGATATGGACAGATATGAGATGAACTTCATACATAAGTATTCAACAGTGTATTCATTTAAAGATTTCAAATTACAAACAATAATATGGCGGTGACTTGCAGTTGGTAAACCGAAAACATCAACAGTTTCATGGCATGACCACCACTGACCACTAGCTGGACATAGCATAGCATGTAGTTGGTCAGCTAGAATGCGGTCTATCTCAGTGTTGACACCGGTCTTCATAATGATAAGGGAGACAGCAAAAATCTGATCTTGTTTGTCACTTTCTTTCTCCCCCATATGCAAGCGTGTGCATGTGTTTGATCCCATGTGTGCAGCTTTGGCAACATTCACCTCTCCCGGGAGGTGACTCAAACCGTCCTGTCCTCTCTCTTTTCCTCTCTGAGACAGGGTGACGTGCAGAGGGCATCTGCCCCTGACAGGCAGAATGCACAGTAGGTTTCCCTGCTGTAACTTTGACCCACTGCTACCAATATCCTTCACTCCAATACCATAGAGCTCCATAAGCCTTCATAATAAAAACTCAACAACTGTCTCATTGAAAACAATCTAGATTTAGAGGATACATTAAGATACTGCATTGGGCTGGTTTACGTGTAATATGTATATATAATATACTGAATAATAGGGATTGGACAGTAAAAGGGTAAAAGCTAAAAACCTCACAGGTATTTAACTATGAGTGAGATTTCTAACACATCATAGCATAATGCTCCAGCTATGTAACTGCGTTTTGACTCTGGAGGTTATTTGAGAAATACCTGCCATAACTTTATTGTAGGTTAGAACAAAGGTGAACTTCTCCATTCTATTTCCATCTCCCTTTTTCTTACCAGGAATCATGAAAGACTCACACATGAACACACAGAGAAACTCTCTCTCTCTCTCTCTCTCTCTCTCTCTCTCTGTCTCTCTCTCTCTCATTAGGTTCTTCTTCTTGTACTCCATGTACAGTGTTGAACTAGTGAGCAGGGCAGCAGTTGTCTGCAGTCAGCAGCATATGCCGTTTTCTAGTATGCTACAGTTACTGTGAGAAAAAGGAGGGGCGAATAAAAGTGAGGATGAAAATGTTTGCATGTTTTATTTTTCCTTTTACCTTTTATGTATTTGTGTGCAATAGGAAGACGCAGAGCTTTTTATCTTATATAGCACTGAAACATGACTGATTGCACTGGATCCTGGTGCATTACTGAAAAGCACATTCATTAAAATGACTTAAAGACAGTGGGGATTTAAGGCACACTGCTGACGTACAGTTATGTCAAGAGTTGAAGCTATTAATGGGAATTATAGAGCTATTTTAGATTATCTTGTAGTCTGAACAGAGCAAATGTGGTTTGTGTGTGTGTGTGTGTGTGTGTGTAGGTGTGTGTGTGTGTGTGTGTGTGTGTGTGTAGGAGAACACCTGATCTGTGGTCAATAAGACAGCTGCATTCCATGTAACACTGTAGATTTCACATCCTCCAATAATAAAATGCATTTACTGGCTTATGTGCATGCGTTTGTGTGTGTATATGTGTGTGTGTGTGTGTGTGTGTGTAGATGTAGAGGGCAGACATGTCTGACCTAATGCATTCATTCATTTTGGTAAGTGTGCAGCAGCTGTCGCACAGTGTGGATCACCTAGTGGCATGTGTCAGCATCCCTCCTCAACACACGCTTAAGGGAAGCCCAATTGCATTCTGCAAGATGAGTTTTGTTCACAAGACAGATTAAACAGGAGGGTAGAGGGAACAGACGAGGAGGAGGAGAGGAGCGGGGAGGAAGTGTGTGTGGCAGAAAGGGGGTGGTTGGTGGGGCTCAGAGCTACAGCTTTGTATTGGACGTCTGGGCGGGAGGGGTTGGTCTTCTCCATCACTCTCACTGCCTCTACTGTATCAGTGTGGAGAAGCAGCAAGTAAGCAGCATACACACACTACTGCTCATACACATTCTCTCTCTCTCACTCTCACACACACACACACACACACACACAAAGTCAGAGGCTGGAGGGACCATGTCAGGACATGGGACAGGCAAGGAACTGCAATGCTTAACAGGACACACACCTTCCAGAGCAGTGAGGCAGCAGCGGTATGAAGACGGTGGGAGATTGTAAGCAGCTTAGTGGGGGCAGTGTTGCTGGGGGAGGGGTTGGGGGGTTAAAGGACGACTACTCTCATGGCGGGGTCAACCACACAGGAGCCGTTGAAGGTGAGCTTAACAGTCCTCAAGTGCATCTCTTCTTCTGACTTTCTTCATTTATTTTATCTGTTGTGACATATGTGATTGCGTTCACCGGGCTGTCTTTACACTGCATGTTTGGCTTTTTTCTTTAAATTTGATATTAATGGATTCTTCAATTATCCAATAAAACACAGATATGTATAATAAAGTAAAAGTTTGATACCTCATGGAGAATAAATCCAAGGTGTTCTGGGGTGTTTTATATATTGAAAGTGGTCTAAGTCTACGTGTCTTAAGTGGCCGAAATGTTTTTACTCAGTGGCTGGCCCATGCAAATCTGCTCTTGTGTCTGACCCTGTCAGGCTTGTTCTGTTTTGCAAGGCTTTATTTCCCAGCAGCAGTAAACACATCCGCATGTCAAAGCATGGCCCTTGACTGCTAAACGTAATGAAGAGCTCAGTGGTCCCATCGGACACCAGAAGAGTGCAAAGTGCATCTCGCTGGCACCACTCTTTCAGCTTGATCGCCTGAGAGACAGCGGAGAGGAGAGAGGAAGAAGCGGCTGCCAATGTTTTCCTGCATATCTTCCCCATAGCATAGTGATAAATAATGTTTTTATTTTGTTTCAGAGTCAAATTTTGGGGGAAAAAATGCAGCTGGAAGTCATCTTTCACTAAGTGGAACTGATAGCATAGAAGTACACAGCTACTACTACCAAACATAGGAGGGCACTATTTATTTGATTGATATACCCAACAAAACAAAAGAGAATATGTAATGTGATGTTGACAGCTCGGGCAAACCGACAAAGCCAAACAAGTTAGGGAGAGATCTGCAGTCGTAAGCAAAACAGAAGTGCCTAACTGCACTTTTAAAAGAAGGAAATCAAGACTCCTCAGGATAGACCTGGCACACAGTTTACAAAACCCCTTTCATCTAGGATGCATCCCTCCCCTCCTGCCCCAGACGTCTGATACAAAGCAGTGGGTGTACAGAAAAGCTTATACCAGAGCACGCCACTGCTCCGTATAGTGAGGCTTCACTGTGAATCAATTTGCCTTCAGCTGGAGAGCGTTCCACTTCGCTTGTCCTCTGCTCCTTGGCATTAAGCAGGAGTTGTGAAGCCTTTTTGGCGTGTGTCCACAGCACTGTCTTCCTCAGCGGCCTGGTCGTCAAACTGGGGGGGTTTACCGTCAAATGGAGCTCTACAGTTGTTGCTGTATTGATTGAGAATGTTGACCTCTAATCAATGATATTGACTGAAGACATCGGAGTTTAATGGTCAATAATTTCCTTTTTGTACACCACCCAAAAGTAATTGGCTTGTCAATGTCTATTTGCATGGCTCTTGTCTCTTATTAGTGTTAACCTGCTGTATAACAGTAGGAGAACACCTGTGTGTGTGTGTGTGTGTGTGTGTACGTGTGTCTCACTCATCTCCCAGTCCCAGCAGAAGTGCATTGCCATCTTTGCCCTGTTGTGCTGCTGTGCTGTGCTGGTGGCTCTGATCTTCTCAGCAGTGGACTTGTGGGGCGACGAGGAGGACACTATCACAGAGGAGAACTGCAGCAGCGACTGTCGGTAAGAGGTACTGCAACTGTGGTGTGATAACAAGGCAAGACAAACAAATTGTGTTTAAAAACCTTGCATTGTATCAAAGTCAGATACAGTATCTTCATCTAACCGATATCTTAAGTAAAGGTCAGCCATCTCACCAGTTGTCCAGGTTCTGCAATGATGTATTGTGTAATATTTATATGCAGTATTATTGCACATACATGTTTCCGGGGAACTCACAAAAGCACGTATTACTTTCAGCATTGTGCTTGTGGAGAACTTTCCAGACGACCTCCCTCTCCCCATTGATGGAGGATCCCACCTCCCTCTCTCTGTGGGCTTCCACACCCTGTTGGACCAGGCAAAACACTCCGTTGAGGTGGTGTCACCTGTTTGGGATTTAAACTCCTGGAACCTGGAAACATGGCCTAACACTGCCAAACAGGTACAAAACGGAGCCAGGCCTTTTTTGCTGTATGGGAATGGACTACCTGTCTCAAGTGTTACAGAAATGAAATTCTGTTCTAGTCAAGATGAAATTGCATGTAGTCTTTATTCAGGTTAGTCCTGCTGAGATATAAAAAAAAATCTCCTTTTAAGAGAGAGTCATTTTAGAGTATACACTGTACCAACAGTGATCTAGTACGTCACTCTCTTCATCAGGGTCAGCTTTTGTTCCAGAGACTGCTCAGCCTGAACTCTCATGGCGTTAAACTGAAGATTGCCAGCAGCCTGACTAACTCTGCTGAACTGAGGACCTTGGCAGACCATGGCGAGTGACTGTTCTATTTATACTTTAAAAAATCTATTTGTTATGTTATTTTAGCATTTACATCTCCAGAGACTGTAGACCTGTCATCGGATGTTAAGATAAACATATTTTTTGCCACACATGAACAAACTGGGTTTATATTATGACCGGTCTAGTGACGTTGTTAATAAGGCCAGCAGCACAATATGCACATTGTTCCACATATTGCATACATCGTCTCAAACAGGCAAACCGAGGCAGACTCATTTACACTAGCCCCCCCTATCCAGCAGCCCCACAGCATCAGTCACACAGTCTTTGTCTCCACCAAACTTTATCACCAAGGTCAAAAATCATGAATGTGCAAATGTATCTGACTAGTTTCCTGTCAAAGCCTCTGAGGCCGCCTGCCTGCTCTGCCCACACCTGTCTGTACATCAGACAGTCCAAGGCCGATCTTCCCTGATTCTCTCCACCTCTTACTCTCAAACTTTTCCTCTCTTTCTCTTCTCCCATACGTTTCCTCATCTCTGTCTGTCTCTTTCTCTCTCACTCTTTAGGCGCAGAGGTTATTTTTGTTAATATGACAGCTCTGACCAGAGGAGGACTACATTCCTCTTTCTGGATAGTGGATCGGAAACATATTTACATTGGGAGCGCTGATATGGACTGGAGGTCACTCTCCAAGGTACCTCATACTGCATACTATCACCTTCATATGGCATGCAGTCTAAAAACACATTCATCTCAATGAGTAATGGAACATCTGCAGTCAGGGATCATCTGTTCAGCAAATTCAGTTCTTGCATTTTACGGCCATTTGAAGAAAATGCTCTCAGGTAGCATTCTCAAAATGGCTACTAAAAGCAGACAGTGGGACGTAACATTAAATTAAATAGAGATGTTGCACTCTTGATTTCATAAACAGCATTGAGTCCAATGGTGAACATGCTATATTTCTAACCTTCATCTTTACTGCCACAACATCCGAGTCTAAATAGAAATACTCCAGGAATTCCTAATGGATATCGGGGGGATGATTTGAGCTTGCTGTCTGCGGCAGGACAGAAAGACAAGAAGCATTTCACTTTGCGTTTAGCACGGAGAGCACGGTTAAAGATACAGAGCATGAACGTACCGGAGTTTGAAGTGATTACCTGGCACTTTTCATGCTCCAGCACGGGCTGGAGGTAGAACTACTGTTGAGTGTAATTAACTAAGGAGCCGGGAGGAAGGAATGAACACACACGCACACACACACCCACATGGGCGCACACACACACATACACACACACAGAGCAGAGCGACAGACAGGCAGGGAGAGAGACAGAATCTGTCAGAAATTCACCCTACATGGTAAAGAAATAGATTGAATAGTTTGTGCTTTCATCTGCGACACACACCAGAATAGAATAAACACCAAACATTTCTGTTGTGTCAATGATGCAGGAATATATTTAGAATCATTATCTCTTCTCGACAGTCCATTTAGCTGAGACAACAAACAACCTGATCTTAAAACTATTCTGTTTAATAGTCTTTTAACAAGCCTTGAGTTTAAATCCTCCACCAGAATATTCTCATTCCAAACTATCTAACTAGCTATCTGCCTCTACTCGACATCCTTTCCGCATTTTCTGACAAATCTGAAGCACATCCATCCATCCAATACACAGACCAGCTGTTTTTGCCGCATCGTCTCTTCCCCTGAGCTCCTCTCCTGCCCCGCAGAGGAAAGAACTGGGGGTGATGGTGTTTAACTGTAGCTGCCTGGGCCTGGACCTCCACCGAGTCTTCTCGTTCTACTGGCAGCTCCGAAACAGAGACTACATCCCCTCCATCTGGTCGAAGAGAGTCACAGCCCTCTACGGCAAGGATGGCGCCCTGGAGCTGCAACTCAACGCTACCCAGGCCACTGCCTATGTGTCTGTGAGGCCTTTGTTATGTTACAGTATCTATGCGTGTTATCACATGATTCAACTCTACACACAGTCACTATGATACAATACAAAAGCCACAGCTTATCTCTAATATCTTTGTCACTGGTCTGTGTCTATTGGTTGTTTCATACACGCTCATTTTATCTAACTACCAAAGTCCAAAGCTAGACGTAATGTATTATTCTTAAGGCACCAATTTCCTGATTCCTGACTAGATAGTGAATGTCTTCATAAAAGTTTCATTATCAATTAATAACAGAGACACATCTGGGGTGATTAATCATGTTAATATCATGCCGAGGAAGGTCTTGAGTCTGAATATCTCAGTACCTCAGTCTAATTTGACAATAATGAATCTTGCTTCCCTCTAAGCGACAAGATGCTTATCAGTTGCATTGGGAACATTCATCATCCTATAGAAGCAATGGAGCCGTACTGTGATAGGCTGCTGGCAACCCCAACCTGTGTGCCTCATGTCTGATAATGGTACATGTGCCTTGTTGTGTTTCTTGTCTCTTCCGCTTTCAAAATCTTGTGTTTCATCAAAAATTGAAGTTGACGAACATTTTGGAAAATTGGAAGGCACCATCAGTTGTTGTTTTTTTAATGATTTTAGAGCATGAGTGGGGTATGAATTGGAAAATATGGATGTCATCTTTTGCTTGTACTGATTTGTTTGTTTGTAGTCCCAGAAGAAAAAAACTCTTTGAAAAGTACTGACTATTAAAAGCTCTGTTGTCTAAACCATTACGTTGTTCAATTATTTTCAGCATCAATATAAATGCGGGTGTGTAAACTTGTCTAAGTGATGTGTCCTTTCTGCAGACGTCTCCTGAGCTCTTCTGCCCTAACGGTCGAACCGGAGATGTAGACGCCATCCATCACGTCATCCAGAATGCGAAGACATTTATCTTCATATCTGTGACAGACTACCTCCCCCTAGTGAGCAGGAGCTTCAGAGGGACCTCAGTCACACGGTACAGCATTTGGCATCAAAAGCTCTGTATCCATTAAGAGATTATATATTCAAATGGAGTGTTTTGTGATTTGCCAAGTCAATTCTTGTCAAATGTGCATTTTGATATCAATGTGAGCTTTTAGAATGTAACACGTCCGGCAACTCCAACACACTCATGTAAGCCTTAACTCAGTCATGACAATGATACATGGATCTGGAAAAGTGCCTTCTCATGTTTTGCCTCTTCTTTCAAAGGTGCAAACTACCAAAATTGAAGCAAACAAACATTTTAGGAAATTGGAAGGCAACATCAGTTTGTTTACAATTTGGGCATGAATTCACTTTGTCCTTGCATTTTAGACTCATATGTGTTATCAGTTATCAATTAGACTGTAATGCATCTGATAGTAACAAGAGCTCCATCAACAGATACTGGTCCCCCATTGATGAGGCGATCAGAGAAGCTGTGGTACTGAGAGGAGTCAGAGTACGCCTGCTGATAAGCTTTTGGAAGGAAACCCATCCACTCACCTTTAACTTTGTGACCTCCCTCAAATCACTGTGCATGCAGCTGCACAACTGTTCGCTGGAGGTGGTGAGAGAACGAACACAATTCTCTCTGATGAAAGAGATGATGTCTGATGACAGAGTGCAGCTTTCCCCCCTATTCATATTGCAAGTCCTACTTCAAGAATCTGTACTTCTACAGTTCATGCTTCCTTCTCATGTCTTGTTTTTGCAGAGGTTTTTTAGTCACAAGGAGCAGAAGGATGACATTCAACACGGACTCAACCATAACAAGTACATGGTGACCGACAATGCTTTGTACATTGGTAGGCTATGTATAATGTGTTTACAAGCCACTTGAATGTTTCCATTTTAGTCACATTTACGCATTTTTTCAATATATAGGACTATTATATATTGACTGTAATTATCAAAAGAATATAAAATACTGTTCTTAAACAATGTTTGCTGTCATTAACACACACACACACACACAATACACACGCACACATAAACACACACGTAACTTTAGGAAAGGTACTCAATTACAGCACAGGGGCCAGATTGCCAGTCATTCTTGAGCTAATGCATCTAACAGACACTAGTAGGCAAATTTAACCACAAATGCTAGAATATTTTGTAAAAATATGGAAAGCTATGTATAGTGTGTTTACAAGCAATTTGCATTGGGTTTAACTGACTTATTGAATTATCTACAGTATTTGATGTCTGCTGTTTGTCCACAGGGAACCATGCCTGGGTGGGAAGTGAGTTTGCCTCTAATGCAGGAGTTGGGCTGGTGGTGAGGATGCAACACAGCGGGGTCACGATACTGCAGCAAATCAAGGCTGCTTTTGAAAGAGACTGGAGATCACGTTACACTAAGAGCCTGCAAGGAAGTAAAGACCAAGAGGGCAAATACAGAAACCTGCAACAAGCAGAGTTAAGGGAGATGTCAGATGGAGATATCCATAAGGAGGAAAAAACGTGGAACAACCCTTTATGAGCACAGATTGTCTTTCTATATTATGCAACCCCAGAAGCCTGACTACTCTGATTTTACAGAACTAGTATACAATATAGGAATGCATACCTTCTATATGGGTACTTTTTGTATTAGATTATGACTGACAATATTGCTTAATGTTCAAATTACAGCCAACAAAGACAAAGCTGCAGTAATAGTTTGACTCAGTAGAAGTCCATATAACTGATTGATTGTTGAATGATATATCCGCATGTGCTGCATGAATATTCAAAGAAATATTCAAACTCAAACTACATGTTACAACAAACTGTGATGAATACATAGTTTCAATATGCTCTAAAGATGAAAATATTACATTTCTCATGAATGTTAACTATTTAGTACTTAATAATGATCAATTTGTGTTTACAATTTTGTGTTTGCAATTTGTGTGGACTATTTTTTTTATATCGCCTGCAATAGTAAAAGGAATATTGAGTATGTTTCTTAAAGTTTAGTGTCATTAGCAGACAGTTTCTCTTTCTCTCTCTCTCTCTCTCTCTCTCTCTCTCTCTCTCTCTCTCTCACTCTCTCTCTTTCACACACTCACACACAAATGCTAATGCATTTGATTTGCTTCCCTCACAGTGAAGGTACCAGAGTGCCAACCTATCTTGAGGTAATGCCTATTACTGTCAATAGTCAGTCCATCCAACTTGAAATAAATACAGTTCTGGCCAAGGTTATTGGCACCCTTGGATTGTATGCGGATAATGTACAATATCTTCTGAAATATTTGGAATTTGACTTTCGGTCTTCATCTATCAAATTACAACAGCACATATATTGTATATTATCTGCATAAAATTCAAGGGAATCTCAGTCAGAAGTGTTATGTATATGCTTGAAAGTAGAGTAAGTGATAGACCTACCACTGAGTTTAAATATTTAAGTGCCACAGCTATTTATTTAATTGTGAAAATTGTCATAGATACTAACTTTATAAAGCCTGGTTTGCCTAATGTTTGCTGTGTTTATTTGTGTTTATTTCAGGACTACTGTGCTGGACAGTAAGGGTGAAAGTAACTAATTACAATTGCTCTAGTTAGGGCAATTAAGTAGCTTTTTTGTGTACTTGTATTTTCTGAAGTCAGTAGATGTTGATGAGTATGTTTTTACTGAATTGCATCTGCATCAAACCTGCACAAGCATGTGGAGGAAACATCAATCTAACTAACTGTAACATTAAATGTTCAAATTCATCTATGAGAGCCGCTAACGTCCATCCAGCTACGGTATTATTGGTTTGTGTTAGCCTGGTTGTTGCTAGCTAGTTAACTGGGCTTGCTAGCTAGTTGGATAGCTAGTAGCACAATGAAGCATCAATATAATAATGTTATTGAAACATGTGGATGGGCATTTTCTTTTTTACTGAGTTACAATAATCCTATCATACAATCAATTGTTGTGTTGATTCAAGCTTTACTTAATTAATGCACTTTATTTTGTAATGTATTTTTCTTAGTTTGAACTCTGTCCTCTTGTGGTATGGGAAAGTACAGCATATGTAACAATGTCTGTATTTTGAAAGCAACTAATTGACTTCTGAATACATTTCAAATAGCTTTTTACTTTTATTTAAGTAGATTTATACACAAAATGTCTTTCCATCCCTGCTGGACAGCACATAGCAGCCAGCACTGACACACAACAAGCCCTGAGTCCCTTGTGATACGACTTGTATCAGATAATAATATCAATAATAGTTTGGCTTCCATCACTGTTTTGTTTAATCTTACCATCACACTAGGGGTGGGCGGTATAACGGTTGAACCGGTATACCGGTAGAAATCCGTGCCAAGGTAGAGATTTGACTCTACCGGATGTACCGGTAGAAGGCTACTTTTAGGCTCTTTGAATGTAAAAATACTTTTTCACATTTACAAACGTAACACACAAAGCTAGTGAACTGCGCGCTGCCATTTAAAGATAATAAACTAGTTTGTGGAAAAAGACGATGTGAAAAAGTGAGTAGTGCAACGTAAACTTTGACGTAAACAGACGCATGCTTTCTGAAGATGCATGGTGAAATGGAAGGCAGCGAGCATGATGCGGCAGCTCCCGTTCCCGATGCAAACAAAGAAGAAGAATTAGTTAGAAAGAAAGGTGCTTCGTCCATCATCTGGACGTGGTTTGGGTTTAAAAAGTCAGGACAGAATACTATTATCTGCAAGCAATGTCGAGCAAGAGTTGTTGCCGGCGGTGGTAACACGAGCAATCTCTTTTATCACCTCAAAACAAAACATGTCCGCGAGTATGAAGAGAGTACTAGGATGCGTGCAGACACAAGCAGTCCTTCCGCAAGTGGTGCTAAACGAAAAACCACAACGCAGACATCGCTAGCCGAGTCATTTTCCAGTGGCTATCCGTATGACGAAAAAAAGCAAGTGGTGGAATGACATTACACATTCCACAACGGAGTACCTATGTAAGGACATGGTTCCTATACAAACAGGTTTAAGGCATTGATCAAAACACTGGATCCGAGGTATGTGATGCCAGGTCGAAAATACTTCAGCCAAAATATTTCTTTGTATTGTTCAGAACCTATTTTGGAAAAAAGTTTGCATATAAGGTGCTATTTATATTTAATACAGTGCAGTTTTGCACAATAAAACATTCATAAACAATTAAGTTCAATGTCAATTTTGTCATAATCTACAGATTACAGAATACTAATGGAAGAGCCCAGTAGAAACCTCATAGTTAACCCCCCAGGAATAAATTGTTACCATCCCAGAGTCTTGTACTGCTCCTAAAGCATTTTTTATTATTATTATAAGAAAAACAAATATACCGTGATATATACCGTTACCGTCCAAAATTCTAAATATACCGTGATATAAATTGTAGGCCATACCGCCCACCCCTACATCACACCATACCGGCATTATTGAAAAGCTATAGAGTCACCTAGTGGGGAATTGGTGCAACTTCAGGGTATGACTCCTATGACACTATCTCTCATGAATTTAGATTTTTTTTTCTGGTTATTTGGGTGGAAAGTCTGCTTCCACCACGTTTTGCTGTGAGCACACAATCCAGTCAGTGGCCCAAAGGAATGGCATCACACGGGCTAAAGTTAGAAATGAATAGAAAACTCAGAGATGTTTTTATGCGGATCCTTAAGCCAAGAACTAGACATGCAGTCAGACCATGAATGTTTTATGGAAAAACTGTCCTCTTGTAGTGAGAGCTTTTGGGAGATGAAGACTTGCTGACTGTCTAGTTGCATAGAATAAGATAATTTGCCTTAGATTGCAGTGGACAGTTTCCCACTCTGATGCTCTAAATAAAGATACATATTTGAAAAATATTAAGGGCAAATACTGTCAGGAGCAGGAAAAAGGGTTGCATTTTTAACAAAGACATTTATGAAGGATTAAAATCAATTTAAATTGATTTGCAATAATTCAAAAATATAACTGGAGATTTTACCACGGTATTATGAGTTTATTAGTAGTAGTAAGACACGCATTGCCAGCACCTGACATCAATGATTGGAGCAGAGTCGGTGCTCATTTTTAACACAAGATGTCGCTGTAGTACCACTCATGTAGCCTACCTTCTTCAGGAGTTAGGAGTGAGTTTGGATGTGCAGTGTCCACAGGGTCCAGAGGGAGGAAAAAAACATCCTCATCACATTCATGGATATCTGTCAGGGATGTGGCGTAAATCCACCTAGATTCAGTTCACCCACCTTTTTATTTGTAGACACAAATATCTAGGAGGTAAAATCATAGCATTACACATCATAGTACGTGGTATGTAGTATGAGTATTAGAATAACTGATTGTTGTGAAGTTGTATGAGGATAGGATTTTAAAGGGGAAACGCGTAAATGAATGCTTTCATAGAAGTATAGCTGATTTTTGTTTATATTGGTGGTTTGTTTGTCATATGATGATCACAGACTAGAGGTCAGTTTACCATCCTTTTTCTGTTTACCACTTACATCCCTGATCTCTGTCAAAAAACATAAATAAATCAGAACCTTTCTTACTTTACTAAAAGTAAATACAATATTTACTATAAAAATATTTTTGTACCGGCTCCCAGAGAAAAGGCAAGTTTTCCACTCTTGAATGACAGTTTTTCATCTCCACTGGCTGACAGTGAAGTGGGTGTGTATCACCAGTGTCGCTTTTGTTGTGGCGTGAAAAAGGGACCGCCACTGCTGGGGAGGGGAGGGTAGGGGTGGGGTTCGTTGTTATGGTAACAGATTAAAGGCAAAGATATTTCAGATCGCTCTATTAGCACTTTTTTTTGTTGTTGTTGCTGCTGATGTTCCTGCTGCAGTGGATTTTAACTGAGCCTTGAATCGGAGGTGAAAGGGCATGGTGGGTTTAAGTTGATGGTGTCCAAACCGTGACTTTGTTTGAAACTAATAACGTTGTATATATATTTGGTTTAATTGCTTATTACTTTTTTTGTAGTCCGTTCGTGCGCGTGCGTGTGCGTGTGTGTCTCGCGGAGGGGCGGGGGGGGAGTTGGCGACAGATGCCTTTGCAGCAGAAGACCAAGGTTGTGCGCGTGGTATTGCGGGGGAAATACGGATGGAATTCTTTTTAAATACTGACTTAGCGACAGTTAAACTGACTGCACCTTTTGAAATCTCACGACGTGGTGAGTGAAGTTTTGGGTTGAAGACGCCGACAATCTAACGCAGTGTCGCTGCAGCTGCAAGAGGGAAATCTCAACTAGTTTTACGTGGGATGCGATGGGATGCGATGGCGACCTAAATGGTGCACTTCTCCTGCAAGACTGGCTTCGTTCATGACGAGAACGTAATGGGCCGCGTTTATCACGTTTATGCGTCGGTGTGACTGAAAGAGCTGGAAAGTTTTGCTGGGGATAATCAAGCACGACGCTGATAAAGATGGAGAGTGGAGTTTTCCTACCCTGTCTGGATCAATTCATGCTGAGTCCGCTCGTCACTTGGGTGAGGAATGCAGTGAGATTGATTCACTATGCTGCCACTGATTTTGTTAACCTCAGTTGTACTTAAACTGTCCCCTTTTCACCACTGATTGTGTAATCTCTTTGTTATTTAGGTGAAGACGTTTGTGCCGCATGATGGAGGCATGCAATTGGACCTTTTGGAATTATTGGATGGAGTCTTTTTGAATGAGATCATGATCCAAATGTAAGTTAAGTTATGGCTCATTTGTGCCAGATGTAGTCTGCATTTCCTGTCCCTTCATGCCCAATCCCAAATGTGTGACCGGTGTGCAGGTGGATATTCACATTAGCAGCCAATGTCCTGCTCCATGTTATCAACACCCACTCTAGGCCTACTATATAGGATCTATCATTAAGTTATCACTGAGGTTCTAAGTAACTAACTATCCATGTGATATGTTACTATTTATTAACAGTACGGCTAGGATGACTTAGTTGGAAGACATTTGTTGTACTTAATTCCAGAGATACTACACTTGTGAACTCTGTTGGGTCAAAAGGAGTCATCCTAAAAACAACATTCAGAGGATTTTGAGAATGAAGGTTATTTTCTGTAGCACTAGCAGCTGTTGCTGATACAGTATCTAGCCTTCGCTGAGATTCTTAACCAGTCAGTGCCTAACAACAGTATTGTCTTTGTCACTCTGCAGTTATAAAGGGGATCATTGTAGTCTGCAGTAGTCTTTAAAGTACAACTTCCTCATGAGTTCCAGGTTAGGGGTTCCTATAAAAAAAAGTTGAATCAACTTAGGTAAAGATACATAAAGAGACTAGAACTGGACTAGGGTGTAGTGGTTATGTTTGGAACTGCCAGGCCACGGCAGACATCATACATGTCTTCAAGACACTACTTAAGAGATTATGATTTGGGTGCCTTATGTTCCAAGGGAATTATCATCACCCCTAACAACACTAGCCGATGGTCCTCTGGCAGTCAGCAATATGACAAAAGGATGTTGGGAGCTCTTAGGACTGTGGACCGCCCATGAGGATGGCTGTGCTATCCAGGATGTAGTTATATGACTAGGGGATACTCCAGACACTCATGGCATCATCGTAACTGTGTTGGCATGATTTTAGTTTGGGAGCCCATTGAAGAAACAGAAAAAATGATGATCCAATGCTGTTGAGGATAATGCTGTCTGGCCACCCCAAGTCTACAGTATCCATTCATCCCCCTCATCCCCCAGGGTCACAATAACCAGCTCTGAACGAAAAACAATCCTGTGCTGAGGGGAGGAGAGGTTGGGGAGGGGGGGGGGGGTAATCTCCTGGATTGGGAGACCCTGGGATTAGGACCATGTTGCTGGTGTTTAGTGGCAGTGGGACACAGATGGTAGGGCAGTGGAGAAACAGGACAAACAGAGGCTCAGATATAGCACAGAGATGGAGAGAGGCAGACTGAGGCAAACTGATGCACAGGACAGCTAACAACTAGGTTTAGGACACCATCTCTCTCTCTCTCTCTCTCTCTCTCTCTCTCTCTCTCTCTCTCTCTCTCTCTCTCTCTCTCTCTCAACAAACAAACTATGTCAAAGCATGACAACAGTAGATTAGTTGACAGATCTAGGTTCAGGCTTAGAGAGATTTTTTTTTTTAACTCAGTGGGTTTGACACTCATTTGAAATGGTTGGGTAACCTACATCACTGCACTGAGGCCCATGGATGATTTACAGTAAAGAAAATCAGCGATGTCACACTCACTACTCCAGTAGGCCAACATCAACAGTCATGGATTCAGATGAGATTTTTTTGCTGGTGATTTGGGTGGAAAGTCTGCTGCTACCCCATTTCCAATCAGTGGCCCAAAGGAATGACGTCACACAGGCTAAAGTTAGAAATGAATAGAAGCTGTTTTTATGGGGATCCTTAAGCCAAGACTTTAAACAGGTTGAACGTTATAGCCTCCTCCCACCCCATTCCCCTTGACAACCAGTTGTGTGTTTGAGAACAGAAGTGCAGAGTAAAATGCCTCCATGGTCCCTTCTGTCTCCAGAAATCCCTCAGCTACACTACAGGGTGTCAACAAGGTGAAAAGTGACCCGAGTCAGAGGATCCAGAACCTGAGCCTCCTTGTCCGTCAAATCAAGACGTATTATCTGGTGAGTTGCAGATGTTCCCTTCCTCAGTTTCCCCACCGTAAAAACATTTAAAACATTCTCTCTACATAAGATTATGATACCAGAACATGTGACACGGATTTCTAAATCAAACTTCAACGCACACAGCATAGTCCCGCAGCACATCTGTCCCAAAACCATGGCTCCAGCTTGCTAGCAGATCATCTGGCTCCTCTTAAGATGCGTGCCCTAAATATCAGCCATGTAAACATCTGTGCAATCAGCACACGAGCTGGGTTAGCCGCCACCAGCTAGCCACAGTAAAGCCGCAGTCAGACACACGGCCAGAGCTTTACAGTGACCCATTTGGAGTCACGGGATTCTCGGGCAGAGGGCACCGCTGTTGGACCTGGGATTTTCTCTCTGTGCAGAACTGTTTTAGTAATCTGAGCACAATTTGAAAGCTTTTTCTTGCAGTCACTACATGTATTGAGATCAGGAGAGTCAGGCTCTTCAGAATAGCATAGTGATGAGTGATGTCGTTTTATCATTTCTGGATAAACAAAACAAAATCCTGATGCAGCACAAGCAATCACAGAACAATTGCTTTAGTCTGCTTCTCATTTCTCACGGAGGTGAGACAGGTAGAATTCATTCTAATCTCAGTTAACTGGGTTAGCCACCTGATGATTTAATAACAAGGAAAAGAGATATAATCCAATCATACATAACTCTTATATAACTCTATAAATGAAGAAACATCAGCAAAATCTCTCTTTCTGGAATAGACTGCCATTGTAGTATTTAAGCAGGTCTGGTGCAGAAACCTCCTCAAGCACAGATGTAAGTCCCCCCTTGTATCTTATAATATAGCTACAACTGGTATTTAGTCTAACAAGTCTGACAGGAGTTCATGTGAGAGGCTTGTTTTTGAAATCTACTGCAACAGCTTGTATCCCTTTTTAGATTTTTTCTTTTTTCAGATCTAATTTTGCATCCTGTTCCGTGCATTGAACAAGATTCCTTATCTAAATTCTCTGTAATAAGTCTAGAGACTTGCCCTAAGCACGACACTCCATAATCAAACATAAGCTGGGAAAGTCAGTCCAGTCAGTTGAACAGTCCCTAATGGTAATAGGGTGGCGGTCGCTGGAAAATGTGACTGTTGGTGCAGCCTAGGCTTTATTGCATCAAAGGCTAAATGGCTCCAGTCAACTGCAGCTTTCTTCTCACTCGGGAATTAGTAATAGTTTCCTGAACATAAGAGGGTCTCCATTTCTCATGAGGAACTATTAAGAATCATTATTACCCTGCACACACAGAGACACACACGCATACTGTACATATATGCACACACACACACACACACACACACACACACACACACACCGCACAGAGTCTGAAAGAGGGCTGAGTGGCCACGGTTTTGGGGGATTTCACCACCGCTCCAAGGAAACTGCCTCTGTCATTTAGCCATTCAGGTCACTTTTCATTTGTTGGCCCATTTATTTAAGCGGCTGCTATGTGCTATACATACATGCGTACCCTTTTCCTTTCAGATGCCATTGGCTGCACCCCAAGAAGTGTTTTTGTTCAGTCCTCGCCTCGGTTGGTTGAAATGTGCTTATCTGCCTTTTCTCCACCGGCCTTCTCTCATCCCTCTCTTTTTTCCTCTTTTGCAGGATAATCTGAGACAGTTGATCATGATTCCTTTGCCCAACACGTCCCTGCTTGGCAAGACACCTTACTCTGGTATGCTTTTTAAAGGAGTCTCAGACAGAGAGCATCCTTTCTCTCTCTTGTAAATGACCAATGGTTGAATAAAGTCTGTGTGCTGATGCTCAGTATGTGCAGCAGTGATTTCCCATAGGCTCCCTAAGATGTAAGATGGGGGTGTGGGTAATTGACTAGGAAACTATGCTGCTTACTGCACTGTAAAGAGGTCAGGTAATAGTTTCATTCCAAAATTGGATATCCGTAACTACCCTGACAAAATGGTTGCTCGTATAAAACTACAAACTTAATATTGAATATTACAGAAGTTATTAGCAGTAACACAACCGAACAAGCGATGACATTTCCTCACCGTCTGTCTCAGCTGTGTCTAAGCAGTTTAATTCAATTGCACACCATCAGTCTGATAACCACAGAAGCTTTCAATGGTAAGGCTTTGGCAAGTGGTGACCCACATTCACCCACCATCACTCCAGTCAACTTAAATCCACCCCTGTAGTTGTCAGTAGTTTAATCGCTGAGACTTATTTCAGATGATGATTGAACGTATTTGTACTTCCCGCAGAACAAAGTCTGGAGGAGTTGAAGAAGCTGTTGCTGTTACTGTTGGGATGTGCTGTTCAGGTACACACTGACCAACAAGTGGGAGTCTGTGTGTGTGTGTGTGTGTGTGTGTGTGTGTGCGCACGGTCAAGTTTGTGTGCAGAATGACCCCTCTTTCACCCTGTGGCAGACTGGGGGGGGGAGGGTGTTGAGGCATGGGCCGGATGCAGGGAGAACCAGTCCACCAGCCTGATTCTCTCCTGCATCCAGCCCACGCCCAGAAGCCAGGCTGCACGGGCTGATTTACTGGAGATCCTAATCTTTTTACATCTTCATTTTCAGTGTGAGAAAAAAGAGGAGTACATCGAGAGGATCCAGACACTTGACTTTGACACGAAAGCAGCCATAGCCGTACATATTCAGGAGGTATCTGATATTATGCTTGTTCATCACTTACCAGTTAGCTGTGGAGCACATGCTGAAGGCAACCGCAGCAAACCACAGTGAAACCTGAGCTCTGTAATGCCACAGTGTGAATAGCCTTGTTTATAGCTGTGTAGAATACGTTGAGCATTGTTACTTAGTTCATTAGTTTAACCTTTCATGTGACATCCCCAGCAGAGAAAGTTTAATGTCAATTCTATAGGATTTAGATTTCAGGAAGCAGACTACAGGTCACTTTTATGACGACCCACTGATCACCCTCTTCATATCGTGTATGATGTTTCACTGGCATCACTTATTTAGCTTCAGGAATTCATTGGAAAAAAGAGAAAGTAGTGAAATCACATCACTGTCTGTGCCATTTTGTTACAGGATCTATCCCACTGAGCAATTTTACATTGATTAGCTGTTTAAAAGGCTAAAATTAGGCTACATACATGACTGTTTGGTCTAAAACTGGGCAGTACACAGCCAAAACAATCCAGGGCAATATGAGAGCTAAAGCATAGACGCAATGTTAAAAAGATGTCTAGTGCTCAGTGGGATGTGAGGTTCCTTCTCCCGCTATATCTGTTTCTTCATATTTCAGTGTCTGGTCCTGTCTGACCCTGACTCTCTCCCTCTCGGTGCGTACCAGTTAACCCACAGTCAGGACAATGTGCTGGACCTGCAGTGGCTTGAGGCCAGTGAGTTGCCCCCACATGAGCTGGAGGAAATGGCCAGGAACATGGCCCTGCACCTCAGACTCCTGCTGGACCAGAGGGACACCCAGCTGGAGGTTTGTTTGATTGGGTTTTTTTTGGCTTGTGTTTTAACCCCTATTGATTCCGGGAAACTTGGGAAATCCACATGCTGTTATTCAGTAACATCACATTCACCTTTGTTCTGTTGGGCACTGAGGAGCACCACTGGAGCAGTTGGGGGTTAAGTGTCTTCCTTTCTGCAGACTATAGCAGAGCTGATGCAGGAAAGGGAGGGTGTGGTTAACCCGCTCAGTAGCCCGTCCAACCCCCAGTCCGCCGGCTACTGTCCCAGCATGCAGCAGCAGCAGGCGGGGGCCCAGCAACACTTGGCAGTGGAGCTGGCCGACTCCAAGGCCAAGATCAGACGACTCCGACAAGAGCTGTGAGTGCCGACTGAACAGAATTCAGACGTTACAGAGAAGAGCACAGAGCCTTTTTATGAGTTGTGTCACCGACAAAGAATACAGAATACTTTCTGAAGACCCTGACATCAGTATAGTACTACGTAGTATAATCACCACTTACCCAAATCATATACCCAAACTGGAATTATAAAGTTTAAGTAAAGTTTATAGAATAACCCAACTATCTGCTAGAAGTTGCACATTCCCACAGTAAATGTTTGTTGGGTTCAATATCGTCCCGTAGTGTGGAATGAATTTCTCTGCAGGGTTTTTGCTGGTGAGGTAGCTGAGATAGCTGCTCTGGGGAATTGCCAGTAGAGACAGGGAGAAGAGAGAGTGACAGGGAGAGAGAGAGAGAGAAGAGAGAGTGACAGGGAGAGAGAGCGAGAGAGAGAGAAAGAGAGAGAGATGATGCCCAGAGGGAGTTTGGCCCACATTACTGCCTGCCTTGGCAAGATCCATGGCCATGCACTACCACTGACCCACATTGGCTTTGCATTTCTACGCATACTGCATGCGCACTCACTCACACATATATATATATATATATATGCGCACACACACACACACACACACTGGTCAAGACATCAATTGCCTGTCTGCTTTCCACCCCCATCTCATCTATTCTACTGATCAAATTTGCTTGGATGTTCGTATTCGCTGACTCTTGCCTCTGAGCAGACACAATACCACATAAAGACATCAAATATGACATAACTTTCCACTTTTGAATATCCCTGGCCTTCAACAGCTCTTTTATATATGTCTGAAAATGCAGTGGAGCTGGAAGCACCTACTTCTTGTGATAGATAGAAGTGATAGATTAACAATAGGAAAAAAATAGATAGTTTGTAGAAAATCGGCAATATGTATATGCGCTCACATGTGTACATTTGGTCGTGTGTAGTATCTAAATATACATAAAGGTACTGCATAACCTACTGGCGTTCTTCTCTCTCTGTACCGTCCACCAGAGAGGAGAAGAGTGAGCAGATGCTGGACTGCAGACATGAGCTGGACAACATGGAGTCGGAGCTGAAGAGGATCCAGCAGGAGGTTTGAATTCAGTAGACTAGCCGAGAACAAAATGAAGTCCAGCTCCCTCTAACATAGTGACCTCCTGACCTTTTTGCATCAGAGATTATACAGATTAATGCAGACTATACTTTACTGCAGAGAAGGGCTTAGTGACAGCAAATTTAAACCTCTGTGCTCAGAGATACAACTAAAACTCCTATTAATTCGTCCCAACAGGAGATCTCACATTGTATTCCATGTTTAAGCCGTGTGACTTATGTGGGCTGCACCAGTTAGCATGGTTAGATGTTGCAAACAAATACTGAACATTACTTAATTTACTTACTTAATACAAGTTCAGCATTAGTTAAATACAGTTGTCAACATCATTGGTTGAAACGTTGTTTACCACAATAAAAAATGGTCAACCAAAAATGTTGTGCAGACCTACATGTACTTTGATTTCTGCTATAAACTTGGCCTGTCTGTGCACCTGCACCAGAACTCCCAGTTGCTAGTGGACGCCCGTGCAGCCCGCACCTACCGAGACGAGCTGGATGCCCTGAGAGAGAGAGCCATCAAGGCAGACAAGCTGGAGAGTGAAGTGGGACGCTACAGGGAGAAACTGCACAAGATGGAGTTCTTTAAGGCCAAAGTGGAGGTGAATGCACACTTATAATCAAAAACATCACCAGTGAATTTTTGAAACATGGATGTTAATAGTGTAAATAGCATTAAATACTGATACTAGTCAGATACTAATGATGGTTTATTTATCCTCCTGCTCAGTAAAAATCCATCGCTATCATTATAACAAAACAGCTCTTTATCCTGAGTATGTCCTCATGATTAGTTTTTAAAGAGTTAATGATGTTTTGTTGTTTATTATTGATTATATTTTACACTTATCATCATACTTTTCATTACATACAAGTGTAGCTCGAAGTGCGCGAAGACAACAAACCTAAACGTCCTGAACAGCTAGTAACCAAATGACAGAGGATGAGAAAAGGAACAAACAAATACAGATTCTGCAGTCAATTGGCACATTTTGCAAGCTACAACTACCGAGCTAAAAACAACTTCAAAACACTTTCTAAAAATATCAGCTGTAATCCATGTGAGACAGGGTCATGTATCCAAAAAGTACTACTTTTTGTTAGTATTTCTAATAGTTTACAATAGCATACATACTCAAAGTTTTATTCTGAATACTGCTTTTGACAGCAGCATGGGAAGAAAAATATGTATATAAATAAGAAATGTGTTTTTGTGTCTCAGGAGCTGAAAGAGGATAATCGGGTGCTACAAGAGACAAAGGAGGTGCTGGAGGATCAGGTGGCAGGCTGGAGGGCACGCTCTGATAAACTCCACCAGCTGGAGAAGCACAGCCTGCTGCTTAAGGCCCGGGTCCATGACATGGAGCAGGTCAGACATCTGCACAGGAAGGATAGGATGCAATGCACTTATCGTATGCTGAGCATGCAATAGAAGTCACTTTGCAAAATGTTAACAAAAATTGGAGACACACTCATCATGGCTGGAGGCATTCCCAATGCTCCTTTAGCAACCTTGTAACCATTTCTTGTAGATAAAATAATCTTTTAAACCAGCGTTTTCTCTATTACATCTGTATTCTCCTGTTACTGTACTCTGTTACTCTGTCTTTCACAAACAAGAAAACAAATAAATCTAAATCCACATCTGTGTCTCCATTTTAGGAGAAGGAGGTGGGTCGGAGGCGCATAGAGGACCTGCAGGAGGAGAACCTGGCTCTGTGTCTGGCCCAGAGGAGGAGCATGGAGGAGTCCCAGCACCTGGGCTGGGAGTTAGAGCAGCTCTCCAAGACCACAGAGAACTCCCAGGGTAGGATTTGGTGATGGATGAAGGATGGATGGACACACGATGGATGGACACACGATGGATGGACACACGATGGATGGACACACGATGGATGGCTAGCTGGAGAGACATATGGATGGATGCCTCCATCTATTAGATCTACTTGAAAAACTATCTTAGTCATCTGTCACTAGTATACTCATTCAAATTTCAAGATTGGATGACTTGCTCGTAGTATAATCTGCTTACATTTGATGAAATATTGATCATGCAATGTCTCACGTGTTTGTGTACAGGCCAACAGTCCCTGAGCGAGGAGGTGAGTGAGAGGACCCGCAGCCGGATGCTGAAGCTGGAGAAAGAGAACCAAAGCCTCCTCAGGACCATTCAGGAGCTCAGAGCCGCCTCCATTAGCAGCCCACAACACAACCACAACCACGTCCGTGTTTGCCAGGGGATCTGCAGCACCAGTAGCTGCACCTCATCAACAGAACAATCCTTGGAACAAACCTCCTTCTCAGATTTAGAGAACGGTACCATTGCGTTGCTATCCAGTACAATAACACAGCAAATGCTCAGCGGAGAGTCAAAATGCCAACAGCGACCCCACGCAGAAGAGATGGAGGGAGTTGAGAGTGAGACCCTCCTCGCACATGGTCCACACCGTCATGATCAAGAGAAAGGACAGCTGGAGGACGGGGAGAGTGGGGACCATCTGAAAGAACTGATGTCTGATCTGGAAGTATTAGAGAACAATCATAATAGGTTCTATTGTGTTGTTGGATCTTGTGATCGTTCCCCTTGCTCAAAGACCAGGAGCTCCTACCGTGACAGCAACATCATGGGCCTGCCAACCCGTTCCTCATATGCCAGCAAGCACACAGAGAGGCTGGAGGCCAAGTGCAGGGCCCTGGACACAGAGAATCAACGCCTACAGGCTTCCTTCGACAACACTGGTAGGTTCTATTGTTGAAATATACATCAACAAATCCTTCAGTCATTTAGTTAAGTAATTACTGACTCCCTCACCACACTCACTCATCAGTTCACTTACTCCTTCTACCTCCTTCTTCACCTCTTTAGACCGAAAGCTCCAGCGCCTGGAGGCAGAGGTTCAGGAGCTGGAGGCTGAGAACCAGAGTCTGCAGGCAACCCTGGAGGAGCTTCGTATCTCCTCGCGACGCCTGGAGCAGCTGGAGATGGAGAAGCAGAGCCTTGAGCAGGAGAGCTCAACGCTAGGAGAAAGACAAGAGGCAGCTGGAGAAAGAGAATCGACGACTCCGCCAGCAGGTAGGTGGGTGGCGGTGGGTGGTGGTGGTGGGTGGTGCGATGGGTGGTGGCGCTAGTTCCAATGTGCTTGTACTTGTACTTGTCGCATAAAGCCAATAAAACTCTTGAGCTCTTGAACTTGAACTGAGGTGGCAGGTGCTGATCTAAGGTGGAATGGTGTTTGGAAGACTGACATTCCCCCCTTCCATTATTTCAGTGACCAAAACTCTTTCTAGTTGGTGCACTGTTTCAGTATTGCATCTGCTCACAGAGATCTATGCCTGGTTCACTCCTGGCAAGCAGAATGTGTGTTTGTGTTATTATGTGTTTCCGAAAGGACAGAGTAATACAATTATTATTAACAGTAATACTATTCTCCTCTCCCCTGTCTCAGGCTGAAATCCAGGAGTCCAACTTGGACAGCAGTAATGTCCGTATGGCCAGCCTGGAAAGGGAGATGCGATTCCTAGGAAAGGAGGTGGAGGAGCTGAGGGAAACTGCTGAGAGGGTCAAAGGCCTGGAGAGGGACAACAGGGAACTGGCCAAGCAAGCTGCTATTGACCAGAGGACCCTGGCCACCCTCAGAGAGGTGGGGGGCTTATTTTTACTGAGTAAATGATGAGTTGGCGTACCCTAAAACTTCATTGATATGTCAGTTTTCAACCTTTTACCTTAACACCAAAGTCCAAAGCAAGATATTACCATCAGATGCGTTTGGAATTGTACCCTGACCTTAAAGGAACAGTTCCTCACCACCATGTCAGTTGAATGTCCATTGAAGTTTGCTCAACCACCAAACACACAGCAAATTAGTCGTCGCAGTTCCATCCAAGCCAGATT
Source organism: Hoplostethus atlanticus (assembly GCA_034670405.1). NCBI lineage: Eukaryota > Metazoa > Chordata > Actinopteri > Trachichthyiformes > Trachichthyidae > Hoplostethus > Hoplostethus atlanticus. The sequence goes on along the minus strand of JAXDDX010000494.1, from coordinate 21,008 downwards.
TTGTTTGTTCAGAGTTCCATAAAGGAGATAAACCGATAAAATGACCATCACATGACTCTAAACAACCTGTGCAGCATAATCCCAGTGTACTGTACACCTGTAGGAGCTGGTGAATGAGAAGCTGAGGACCCAGCAGAGGGACAACGAACTCGAGAGGCTGACGCATGAGCTGGAGATGAGGGTCCTGAACCAGGACAACATGCAACAGGCTGACTATGAGGCTCCAGACAGCAGGTACTTCAATACAACTATTCCCTATTGTTTTGTATTTTAAGATTGATTACCAAGGTGTTTCCATCAGATCAACTACCAAGTAAAGCCACAGTTGGTATACTATAAAATCCTTCTTCCTCCATGCAGCAGGTTCAAGATGCTGGAATCAGAGCTGGCATTGTCTCTGAAGAAGTCCCTCCAAATCAAGGAGGACAAGATGGCTGCTCTGGAGGCCCGTCTGCAGGAATCCTCCACCCTGAACCAGCAGCTGCGTCAGGAACTGAAGACTGTAAGTCATCTCACTAATTTCTGTTTTACAGGCCTATCAGTCTCAGTTTAAACGAAAACTACAAATACATTGTTTACCGTGGATGAGCTTGGACATTGCACTTGAATCTGCTGTATTTGACATGTTAACATTTGATTTTGAGTAGATATGTGACACCAGTCAAAGCGGATATTTGACCTTTGGACCTTGACCCTCACGCAGGTGAAGCTGAACTATGAGGCCTTGCAGCAGAGGGAGGAGGAGGAGCGGATAGCATCAAGCTCCACTCCTCCTAGGGAGACAGGCAAGGCAGTGAGCAAATGGCTGCGTGAAAGCCAGGAGGCCACCAAAGAACTGTTGAAGGTCAAGGACCGGCTCATTGAAGTGGAGAGGAATGTGAGTGGGAGGCCTGTAGGATGGTCTCTATAGGATGAAAATGTTATACCCTTTTAACATTGGTTCCTTTCAGATTCTGACTTAATGTTACACACAATGTTCTAAAGTTAACACTACTTCCTGTTCTTCATGTTTTTGTTCTTCTTGCAAACACTTACATTAAGCAGTAATGAGAACAAGCAACTTTCTGTAGGCCAGTGTGTTAAGAAATGATCAACGACCTCTATGAACATCTTGCATAGTATATTGATCTTGCCCGTCTCCTCTCTTCTCTTTGTCTCTCCTTTTTTTTCATTTATTTCTTCTTCTCTCTCCTCTCTTGTGCAGAATGCAACATTGGAGGCAGAGCGCCAGGCCCTGCAGGCCCAGCTCAAGCAGCTAGACGGCCAGTCTGACAGTCAGCAGGCTCAGATCCTAGCCCTGCAGCGGCAGACTGCCTCTCTGCAGGAGAACAACACTGCCCTGCAGACACAGAATGCTAACCTGCAGGTACTTCTGTAGTACACACTACTCTTAAGTGAGTCGTACACACTGTAGTAAACTCAGACTCTGCGCAAACTCAGACTCGCCCAGCGTTATGGGTACATTTTGATGTCAATAAAAAAACATGGAGGTGAGGAATATTTACTATTACTATGGGGATCACGATTTCCTTCCTTGTATTAGAAGTAACTGCATTCAAGGAGGGGGTAGCAATCTCAAGTCCTCAGTACACAAGTCTGAGTATACAATTGACATCTGTCACATTAAAAGCTAGTTCATTGGTTGTAATGGTGACTCTTAGTTGTGGATTTCAGTCAGTTCATTAAAAACATTAAATGACATATTGAGGCTTCTGAAAAACAGTTGTATTTTTAAATAATTTTTAAATCAAAGCTATTGTTAAATACAACATTTTAACAGTGTAACTAGCAACATTTCCAACCCCAGGCAGCACATGCTCAGTGATATGTTACCTCAGCCTCCGTGGTTGTGTTGTAAGATACATTTTCATAGCCTAAGTCAGTGTGTAGGCCTATAGTGTGGGGGGTGTTAGATCATCTGGGGCTTAGCTCAGAGGCAGAAACATAGTAGAGGGATAACATAGACGTTTCATGTGGAGGGAAATAGTTTTTATGCATTTAATGCTCAGCAGCCCAAAGAAATAGAGCTGAATGGGAAGATGAACCTAACAAGACTGTACTTCATTAACCAACGGATTCATTAGCTGGCGGGCTGGAGACATTTTGTTTACAATTATACAATATATTAATAATATATTAATATTATATATATAGTCAATATATGTATAATGTATTGACTCAAGCAAAGATGTTGTGCTTTGCCAGATGTCAAGCCTTTAAAAAGCCATTTTGCGTTGGGAAACAATGAAGAGTTTAGCTGTAGCTTGTAGCCATCTAACCATGAAGCTACCAGCCAAGTCAAGTGTCAATCCAAGCTAATGTGAGCACTTGTCTAGTGGCCGCTAAATGAAACGTACTCCACACTTGTGCAATGCAAATCTCTGTAGAAAGCACTCATAAAGGAGCATGGATGATGAGAACTATTTAAAACTTGACTTATATATAAGATAAGTGCCTTTGTAAGTCATCAGTCATGAAGTCATCGATATTTAATACAGGGTTAAGTCAAAATTGGGACTCGATACTGACTTTAGTCCGAGTCCAGGACCCAAGCATACAACAACACTGGCATCCAGACAGTACAAATAGAAATCATCCACACACAATATCATTCACTTGCAACTTGATTAATTGATGTAGATGTCTTACTTAACCACTTCCAGTAAATGAATCCCAAATCAACTGAACCTATTTCCTCCCCAGGTGGAGAAATCCACACTGAACTCCCAGAGTGCCTCCCTTCTGGCCCAGAATGCCCAGCTGCAGTGCCAGCACTCTGGGGCAGAAGGTGAGCGGGACAGTGCCGTGCGGGAGCGCGAGGAGCTGCGTGGCGTCCACAAGCAGCTATTGCGTGACCACGAGCGGCTGTCGGCACTGCATGAGCGACAGGCCATGGAGTATGAGACACTGATGGGCAAGCATGGCTGTCTGAAGAACATCCACCGCACACTGGAGCTGGAGCACCGCACACTGCAGGACAGGTGAAGGAAGCAAAGGGAGGCTTTAGAGGATTTTGTCAAATACCTGATGAGTATTTGCAGTATTTGTATTTACAAATCTATTTTCTTTAAGTGACAGTAGGAATAACAAGAGAGTAAGGGTAATTTAGAGTAAGATACATGTGTGTGTCTACATGATCATGTGTGTGTATTTGAGGCCTTATGTCCCACAAGGGGTGAAGAGCATAAGTAAGTAAGTTTGTGTCCTTTGGCTGCATTTAGGTACAATAGTCTGTTGCAGCAGCGGACCAAGCTGGAAGACCTGGAGAAAGCCCTGAAGGAGGAGCAGGAGAAGATGGCTTTGGAGAAGGAGCAGCACAGGACCACTGCTGCTGAATGCTGCAGGCTCCGCAATGAGAAGGACTGGTGAGACACGCACACATACACAGCGCAACACATACAAACCCATGCACATATAGAGTAATGCATGGACGTGGGCTTACATAAGAAACCACATAATCTGTCACATTCATCATACGTTGATATTCACCTCCACCTACACTCGCATAGAAACAAAGGCACATTGTCATCACTGACCGGTGTATCCTTCGCTAAGGCTGAACCAGACGTACCGTCAGCTACTTAAGGACAACGAGGAGCTGTCAGCCGATCACAAGCAGCTCAAGAGTCAGATGAATGAGGCCAAACTGGAGCACACCTGGCTGAAGGATGACTTCTCCAAGCTCAGGAAGCAGTATCAGCAGCTGGATATCTCCTCCACAAAGCTCACCAACCAGTGTGAGGTATGGGCATGCAGCGGGCTACGCTGGTGTGGTGTTGTCAGGATGAGGAACCTCTTAACTCCAATAGACCTCATGTTCTCAGTGAACAATACATTTATTTCATACACTAACATTAGGCTGCTTTGCTTGCTAGTAACGATATCAACTGAACTACTACCTAACATACTGTAGCTCATAGCATATTACATACATAGCAGCACTATATATACAATATGATTTATTGTAAGGGATTATTAGTATAACTCAAAAAATTAGGCTTTTGCAGAGTGTGACAAATGCGATAATGTGATAACGCATTTATGTATTTATCTCGCTCTGTGTGCTGCCTAGCTGCTGAGCCAGTTGAAGGGAAACCTGGAGGAAGAGAACCGCCACCTGCTGAGCCAGATCCAGACCCTGATGCTGCAGAACCGCACCTTGCTAGAGCAGACAATGGAGAGCAAGGATCTGTTCCACGTTGAGCAGAGACAGTACATGTAAACAAACACTATCCATTATCTGTTGCTAAGCTGTGGCGGGAGGCAAGTATAGATATGCACAGGCTATCCAGGTCCTTGGGTGGTATACAAAGTCATTCATCCCCCTCATTTTATAGTCTGTTGAGTGTATAGTCTGTAAACATGATAGCAAACACCATGATAAGATAAGCATGACATATCTAATATCTGTGTTGATTTATGTTACAGTATGTTTGCTACTGAACACATTAACGCTCAGTGTTTGAAACTTCTACAGCTTAAACTTCTAAAACGCACACAAGGACATAATGTCGACACTGTTGTAATGCGATGGAAGCATCATTGCACCAAAACACAAAGCGTCACAGCCAGCCTATTTAGGGCACCCAAAATACCAGGATGCTCACCGAGCATGCCCAAAACAGCTGTGGGATCAGGCTGGGCATGGATTATTGATGCTGTCTGACATCACTACCAGCTTAAAAAAAAGTTTACCGACCTAAAATTCCTGCACAGTGTGTGTGCCATTGTCAAGACTGGCCTAGCTCCGGAGAAAACCTCACAGTGGTGTGGACGTAAAACTTAGTACACTGTGTGACAGGAACGTATTAATGTATCTGATTCATATAAATGCTTTTTCACATCGTGTGCAGGCGGCAGGTGCAGAATGTCAGAGTGCCCTTGTACTTTGTGTGGCCAGAGATATGTCTATGTTGATGATTAAGTGAGACTAAGGAATACTGTTTTTGAGACGTGACCCAAGGACAACCTGCTGTTGAGTCTCCCCTAGCGACTTCTGCTTGACCTAGTTATGACCCAGTCACCTGGGGCTTGTGTAACTTCAAGGTATAAAGACCCTGCAGAGAGAGATAAAGTTAAAGTTTCCATGACAGTGGCGTGGTAACTCTCTCCCTCTCTCTCTCTGTATGTCTGTCTGTTTCTTTCTCTCTATCTTTCTCTGCTCAGTGACAAACTGAATGAGCTGAGGAGACAGAAGGAGAAGCTAGAGGAAAAGATCATGGACCAGTACAAGTTCTACAACCCCTCACCTCCTCGCAGGTACACTGCGTACATTTGATCAGTAGATGTTGTTTGGTTGGTAGACAGTCTTTCTGTTTCTCTCTCTGTCTTTCTGCCTCTCTATGTCTCATTCTCTCTCTCTCTCTCTCTCTCTCTCTCTCTCTCTCTCTCTCTCTCTCTCTCTCTCTCTCTCTCTCTCTCTCTCTCTCTCTCTCTCTCTCTCTCTCTCTCTCTCTCTCTCTCTCTCTCTCTCTCTCTCTCTCTCTCTCTCTCTCTCTCTCTCTCTCTCACACATTAGCCTGCTTGTAATTTGTCCCACACTGTTATGGTTTCTCACTCCTCTTTTATATCTAACCTCTTTTATATCTACCCTTCCCCAGACGTGGAAGCTGGATCCCTCAGAAGCTGAAGAAGTTGATGAAATCCGGTAGCCGTGAGCATGGAACTGAGCGCTGCCTGCGCTCCCTGACACCCACACACTCGGGCTCCTGTGAGGGCATTGGTGGGCCACACACCACCTGTCACGACAACAGCTCCTTCATTAGTTCAGATGGCTCTGGGGGCTCGGCCTCCACCTCAGCTGCTGATGCCCTCTCCCCCCAGCGCAGCAGCAGTGAGTATGACTTTGACCTCACCTGACCAAGCCAGCTCTCCAATTCACTGGAGGCCCTCATCGCCATACCAGCCATAGACCAGGAAGTAACAGCTAGGCCCTTCCTCCCACCAAGACCAACACCACCCCGATCATCAGGTTCAAGGCCCTTTTACAGCCCATAGCCACTGGACAGGGAGAGATAGCTTTTTTGTTTACACTCAGAGGTCCCTGCAACACAGTTTTCTCCTCCAAATTTAAGAACAGCCTCCCACTCAGCATTTTGAAAGGAGACCACTAAAGTGGAATAAAAATCCTTTATGGTAAAACTGCTTTTAGCATTGTGTGAATGTGGGAATTTCCATCATACACTCTCAGTGTTTGTTTTTAATATGCAACGAAAGTGTATCACTTAATAAAATGTGAAAACTGGAGATATGCTTGAGGGCTGGAGATGACCTCAGCCGGCCTTTCACAAACACTGGAACATGAGAAATGAGATGATGATGATTTGACAGTTAGCATGTCTGATGTCGGGTGTCTCCAAATGTTTCCAGGAATATGGAGGTATTGACTACAATGCTTTCAAAAGCAGGCATATTGTTATGTGTCGTGTCTAAAGGGTCAGTGTCCGTAATGCTTGATGTTGTGTGAACACTTCCCTCAGCAGTCCTGAGTATGTCTTCCCTGTGTCCTTCTTGTGTGTGTTAATGTGTTCTTTTCATTCCTTCCATCCCTCCTGCCTCCCTTCTTTCCCCTGTCTTTCCTTCCCATCTCCCTTCCTCCTCTTTCTCCTTTTTTCCATCCTTTCTCTACTCGCATCTATCCCCTCCCTCCCTCACCTCTCTCTACCTCCCATGTGGTCACACTTGCTGTAAAATAGCTGCACTGAAAATCTTTCCCCGTATGAGGAACAGGCTGAAGGACAGAGACAAAGTCAAGTCCCTCTTCCGTCGTTCCATGTGTAAGGCTGTGGTCCAGTGTCTGACCTTATCTCGGCTGTAGCCAACTTGCCTTGTTTTACTCCTAACTCATTAATACCAGCAATACCTATGCTTTATTTCAATCTCATTGCCTGCCGCTGTCATAATGCAAAAGTAGCCCTAGTCTAAAGTAGAATTTGTCGTTGCCAGCGAGGATGCTTTCCTGCACATGTAAAGTCAATGAAGTAATATTTTAGCAATGTGTCCATACCTACCTCATTTCACCAGATCATACTTCAATGAATTCAAGATGGTACATAAACACACCAGCATGTGAAAAGAGACTTTTCTAGCAAAGTGGCAGTAATTCTGAAGTTTTTAATTAGAACAATAGAGGTCAACGAAATACTGCATTGCAGGAGAACACTGGTGCTGCATGAGCTCTGATTTACCAGGAGCCAAGTATAGCCAAAGAAAGAAACCACAGATTTATAAAACAATGATGAAGTGGTCTGCTGCTATTATATGATCTATGAAGGGAACAACCCATCTCCATCTCCATGTTGTCCATAGATATAATACCTTATTATATCTATGATCAATTCACCTCTCTACTCCCTCCCTCATCCACTTCCCACTTCTTCCATTCCTTCATCCAACCATCCAGCCCTGAGCAACCTGGCGTACCCCTCGGCCCCATCCGAGGAGGACCAGTGGGCAGACAGCTCGGAGCAGCTGGACGGGTCAGAGGTTGAGGTGGAGGAGGACAGGAAGGACACACTGACTTCATCCCTTACCTCCTCCATCTTGTCCATCCTCCACCACCATCATCACACCACTCCTGTCATCTGGCCTTCTCCACACTACCACAACCACTGACACCACCGACACTGTTGCAGACATTTCTGAGCTATGGGTGACAGGTAGAGGCATTCACACACCATTGTTTTGATTGATGTCATCTTCACTAGAGGAGAGTAGTGCTTTCAGTGTTGAAGCTTGTAGTGTTGGAAAGTATGAATGGGAACACTGTGAGTCATTTGTTTCATTCAGTGATTTCTAATTTTTCGTCCATTGACATTTTATGCCCCACAGACAAGGATTCCAATGATAGCGCCGTGCCATCTGGTTTTGAGGACAATGACGAGCCACAACATCATGGTAAAACCCTCTGGATACTAGTTTAGCATGCATACAGACGTATCACCATCCCGAGAATTATGGGCAAATCCATCAAATGGCCTTGATTCATATTAATCTCTACACAGAGGCCATCAACTGTCAGGAGAGTTTGACTCTGCTGCCCCCTGTTGGTCATTAAGCATACTATTTTGATGATACAGCTAAGAGTTGTTTCCTATGGCAGAACGGGATGAGCAATTCTGTGCGATTACGATCAATACATTGTTCATTGTATTTTTGGATGTGCTGTTGCAAGTATTAAAGGGCAATTAAGTGATATTTCTGTTTAGAATAACAGTAGCGTTCTCTCACTCGGCAGGTTCTCCGGGGTTGAACGGCATCCAGAGTCGGGCCCAGAGTGAGAGCAGCGGTGAGTTCAGCCTGAGCCTGGATAACGAGCCCTGGTCAAATGGCAGTAGCCCTGTCCAGCAGCCCCCGTCACGCCGTTCCTCCTCTTACCAGCCTCCCAGTGATACTTCCACCCCCCGACACACACAGGAGCAGCAGCCCTCCACCACCACACAGAAAGCCTCCAGCAAGGCCTCCACCATTCCCATCACAAACGCTCAGATTTTAGAAGTTCAGTCCACACCCAAACAGAAAGATCCAGGGGCCATGCAGGAACTCTGGCCCACTAGGGGTGCAAAGAGCATCAGGAGGGGGTCCTAGCAGCAAAGCCTCTCGCCGCTCATCAGATGCAGGAGGTACGGTTAAAGTGTTCCAGGGGTTCAACGGGTTCAATTCAAAATCAGGCTCTAGCAAAGCTGAAACCACCCGATCCTCGGTTTGTTCCCCGATCACAGTGCTGTATGTTCAGGGTAAGTCATCCTCAATGTCTGGTTGCCTCAACTGCTTCTCCACCCCTCTGGGGAAAGAGGTGCGTCTGAGGGGATCCAGGTCCCCCAAAACTCTCCCTAGAGCCAGCAGTGTCATTTCCACAGCAGAAGGCTCTTCACGACGCTCCAGTGTCAACAGCGACTGTAGGGTGGCAGCCAAGATTGACCCACTACCTGCCCCGGTTTCAGAAGAGATCAACAATCAGGAGCAGCAGGAAACAGCCAATCAGAATCAACAACCAGACCCAGACAGTAAAAGTGAGCTTGATTCTATTCCACCAATCAAGCCCCCCAGGGACCCAGCCGTGGCTGTTGCCACCGACCGCCCCAAATCTCCTGTCCAGGAAACACTTTTTGGCTCCCCATTCACTTTCAACTCTGTCTTCTCTAACACCATCTTTAGCGATTCTGCGGTCACTACCACAACCAGTCTGGATGAGAGCGAGAAGAACCAGGCCTTCCTCTGTCTGAATCCATCCCTGGTGCAAAACATCAGCTGTCCACCTCTGAGGCAGGAGTCCATTTTGAGCACAGACATTGCTCAAGATGGAAAGTGAGCAGGGTCAAAATGGAGGGGACGTTGCTGTGAAGTTGACGGAGGCAATTGGGCTTCGCAGTTGCATGAATGCAGTCACATCATAGTATGTTGCGTCATGCAAATAGGCCAGTTTTATCACACCAACAGAAGCACACAACTTGAATTAAGTCACTGTAACTGATTATCTTGTCGTGGACATCCTGATTATACAGTACTTGAAAGGTGCACTTGAAATAGCAGATGTTTAAACTGATCTGGTTCTAATTTGCACTACTCTAGCAGCTCCTGCCATTGTAACATTGCTACCTTCTTTAGGATATAGGTCCAGTTATTCACAGTATCATCTTTCTACTCCTATTTTTGCACATGTTCTGCATAATGTCACTGAATGAACTATGGATAGATAACCTCTTTGTTAGGACTTTGCCACATAAGAAATGGATTAGTTTGGTGGTCCAAGTTAGCATGTTTACCTAAAGCACATTGACAATCCTTTGTTGTGTATATTTGTGTTTTTGTGTTTCTATTTATGTCCTGATGCCTGGACAATATTTTCATCTTAACATCTCATGTGAACTGATGTACAGTAGGTACTGGCATCCTGTGCTTTGTTTAGGCCTATCTTGATTGCTTTGTCTCTTAGATTTTAATTTGGGCCCGGGAGTAATATGTAATATGGTCCTATATGGGAAAACGTGTAAATCTTGTAAAATAGAATGCGTACCTGAATGTTTTTTTCCCTTCAATAAAGAAACTGTTTATCAAATGTGCATTTTCATTGTCATTATAATTGCAGCAGGTTGCAGCATATCTTTCATTTATACAAGAGGCGCAGGAGAAATTGTTTATCCGGTGTTCTTATTGGTTCTTAGCTCTACCACGTGATACAAAGCGGAAGTAGACCTTAGTCACAGCGAATGAATACATGGGCACTTTGGGTTAGGGTCTCTCGAGTTATTTCCATCAGTTCATTCCGGAGTGCGTTCACAAACTTTATCGTTTAACGCGGCTATACCGGAGTTTGGCCAGATGTTGAATGCCGCCGCTGCCGAGAGGAACAAGGATCCCATTCTAGCGGTGCTCCGTGACTGCGTGGGTACCGGAAGACGCTTGCAGGCTCTGGAGATATCTTCGGGCACCGGGCAGCATGTCACACACTTCGCTCAGTCCTTACGGAATATATCCTGGCAGCCGTCAGAGTATGACCGTCAGTCTCTGGTCAGGTAAACAGAGGCTATATTATTTAGCACTGAGAATTACAACGCAGGTTATAAATAAAGGCAACGGTGCACTGATGGATGTCGAGCTTGATTGCATAAGTACAGTGTAGTCTCAAGTGTTTAATTTACCCTTGGTGATGAAGTGAGAGGGACAGGAAATGAAATAGGCTAGATAGAATCATTAACTCCGTTATTAGTTAACTGAGCCTCTAGGATGAAGAAGGTTTTTAGAAATGAATGCGCACGATGCGTCCATGGCGTTCATTTTTCATAAGCGTTACATAATCATAATGCAGGACAGGCTCAGTGAGTTGGCTCAGTTCAAAAGGAAATCTGTGTGTTTTGTGTTAGGGTACCTGCATTGAGAATTATCTCTTTTGTTCCCATTCTCAGTATAGAATCGTACAGAGCCCACTACCACCTGGACAATGTGAAGCCCGCCATCCAGCTGGATGCCTCTCTGCCCTGTGAGCACTGGGGAGGGATCCAGCCAGAGAGCCTAGATCTGGTAGTCAACATCAACATGATCCACATTTCACCGATGGCCTGTACAGAGGTAGGAGTGCATAATTGGAAGTGGTCTTCAGATCATTCCCAAAGACAGTGGCATGCACAGACTCTGATAAGGTCCGGAGTGGGAATCCCTAAAAAGGCACTTGCCCAGAAATGCAAGTGCGGTCCGATTTTAAAATGCACTTCACTATATTTCTGGATTCACTTATATGCCCCTTTATAAATTCTATCTGGGTCTTTCTGTGAAGAGGAGCCCCCCACTCCCCCACCCACCCTGTGCACGCCAGTGCCTAAAGACATATTTTTTTCTTCTTCTAGGGTTTATTCAATGGGGCTGGGACAATCCTGAAGCCTCAAGGACTTCTATTGACATATGGGGTGAGTCACAAATCTGTGTTATAAGCATGCTATTACCGAAATCCTGACACGCCATTACCAGACCTAAACATGAACACTGTGTATAACACTCTGTTACTACCCCCAGCCCTATGCCGTGAATGGTCGGATCACCCCACAAAGCAACGTTGACTTTGACTACAGTCTAAGGCAGAGGTACAGTAGCCTGTGTTCTATGAATCTTGGATGTTTAGCTCAATTAAGGCTCCTTTTTCTCGGTTAGAAAGAGCTTGACTTTGACGGAGCTGATTATCTCTGAATGGAACAGAGTGGTCATAGCCCTTTCCTCCCAAATGCACAGGCAAGCATGTATATTTTGCCCACAAGATTCCTCATCAAATCACCCACACGTTGCAACTATTGCTTGTGTACTAGAGAGCGGTATTGCAGACACCACTGTGTTCTCCTTCATGGTGCATGGAATCAAATTCACAATTCATACAAAGAAAGAAGGTCCCCACAGGTTTTATGAACCATACAATAAAAGATGCAGGGGTGATGTGTGTGTGTGTGTGTGTGTAAACTTGTCTTTTTAAGAGCCATTGCTTGTCTTACAGGAACCCAGAATGGGGCCTCAGGGATATTTCCCTTCTCAGTTCTATAGCACAAAAAAATGGTTTGTTCCTGGAGAAAGTAGTAAGTACCTAGCCCAATTAAGCATCCAACACATTTTCTAACTTTGATATGAAAAAAAATATGAGATTTCAAGCAATGCAATTATGGGATTATTGGTTCACCATAATAAATACATTGAAATGTTTTTCTTTCTAGATGGACATGCCAGCTAACAACAAGTGTCTTCTGTTCAGGAAGGAGAGTTTGGTGTGAAGTATCCTGTTATTTTTTTCTGGATGCTGACAGGTGAACCTGTTCCAGCAGTACTCTCAATCAGTATGGGAACAGGATGGTCAGAACGCCTTACCTGACAATTTGAGCTCATTTTCATTGCCATATTTTCCGTAACTGTAAAATGAATTATAGTGTTCTAATACATACTGTCATTAGAAGAAATGACAAATGCTCTCTCTCTATTGCACACTTTAAATTGGCTTTCAGTTTCATGTTGCTCCTGTATTATACTTGTCTGAATACAGCTGCCTTCTTCAGAAGAGACATTTTTAAATTTAAGAGGACTGCATTGTATAAGTTTAAGAGAGAGGAATGAACGTACTGTACATTAGATCGGAAAATCATACATAACAAAAGGAAACCAATAACACACCTATGTAAATTGTTTAATAGAAAAAGCTCAATAAACAACAGTGTAAAGTGATATAGGTGTCTGTTCCTTTAATCTCTCAAGCTGAGCCATTTTGCAAGTTGCTCAACTTGTATGGCTATTATTCCTTACTTCAGAACAGATACACTAGACATGTCACAAGGAGAAATGTCTATTTTTACAGTGTTTTTGACACAAAGAGCATTACAGCATTGCTATTAATGGCGTCACTCAAGTAACCTGGAATGTTCTGCAACCTGTGGCATACAGTTATATACTGTACAGACAAAAAGTTCTCATAACTTAATGTTCTTTGTGATTTGATTAAAAAATATGTGCTATTGTTACATATTGGCTGTTTAGCTTGTTGCAGTTTGCATGCTTGCCTTCAGTGCTAAACGTACAGGTAACCATAGATCCATTTATTCGTATACAGCTCTGTGGGCAAACAACTCTAGTCCTGCAACATGTCACAAGTCTTTTTGTCTAGAACCTCACGGATCTTCTTGAGTCTACGGTCAGTGATGGCCCTGACATAGCTGTCTGGTTGGATGATGGCCATGCCATCCTGCACTATGCCCATCACCAGCATGGGGCTGTCCTCCATGGTGATGTTAGGACAGGGACAGCTCCAGTCTATCTTGGCAAGGGTCACCTCCAGGTGCCTGGTATTGAACAAAGTCAAGCCCATCTTTTCATCACGGAGGACCTCCTCCAGGCTAAAGCGGGCTATCCCAGAGTCTAGCTCCTCAATCAGCTCTGTCAGACGCCCCACAATGGCAAAGTCACTCCGGCATAAGCTTGGCACCATTTTCCCCTTCACCCTACAGGTCTTACAGGGCCTGCTTTTGGGATGTGGGCAATTTGCCTCACACTCCTTTTTGGTGCGGAAGCTGTTGGAGTTCCCATGGCAGCCACCATAGGCAAAGGCTTGGCACTGCTTCATGAGGGAATTCCAGGCCCAGCGGGCCTCCCAAGTTTTGCAGGGGCCCTGAACGGCAGGCAGGGAGCAGATGCCCATCCCCTCCCGTTGGCAGGACGCCCGGCACTCCTCAAAGGTCTCAAAACGGTTGCGGCTGTCCTCGCATCCACTGTTGCTGAAAGCTATGCAGGTCCCCAGCTTGCTGTCATAGTACCAGTCCACATGATTTTCTGCACTGCACTCCCTCCGGTCTACTTCAGCCAGGCAGTCTGCTGGTGAGAATGGCCGCCCCATGGGCATCTCGGGATCTTCAGAGAAGTCATATTCTGAGCGGCGGATGACAGATAGTGGGTAGTCAGCACAAAGAGCTCCTGCAGCATTTCGTGCAATACAGGTGTAGATGCCTGTATCCCACACTTGGGCATTGTAAATGACAAGCTGCCCAATGTTGGTGATGACCACATTGCCATACATCTGATCAGGCCTCATGACTAGCCGCTCACGGCGTTCACTCTGTTTCTCCCAAGTTACGTCGGGTCTGGGGACTCCAATCACATCACAGTGAAAGCTGACTGTGGCCCCGACATAAATGGACTGCTGGCTAGGATTGGAGAACAATGTGGGGGGCATGGGATCCGCGAGGGAGGATGTGGGGGTGGGGTAAGCCGTCGTGTCGTGAGGCAGTGGACTGGTATGGGTCCCAGCCAGATAGAAACGGCAGGCGACTACAGTCAGAGTCACCCCCCGGATGCAGGCCTCTGCATCCATGTAGCAGTGGTTGAAGTAGGTGAGGCCATCAGAGGCACAGGTGAAGTTGGGCTCTTTCTCACAACGGTCCTGGCACTTGCAGATGGGCTGGCCCTCCCAAATGTCACAGGTCGCTCCCTGCTGGCTGCAAATAAAGCCTTGACAGGTAGCTGTGGAGCCAGGGTCTCCATCTCCCTTCCCTACACCCTGCCCATCCGGCTGGGCAAGAGGACCCTCAGAGAAACGTGCAGCTACACAGCTGTTAAAACCACACACATTGGTGCAGCACTTCTCAAAGTCAGCACAGTCCTGCACAGAATGACAAAAACAGGATTTACGAAAGCAAATGTAGGCTGTATTAAAATGCGATAAAATACATACAATGTACATAACAAACTACACCTGAAATTTTTTTATTTGACTATGATTTTCTCACATTCTCTAAAACTAGTCGGGCTTATAAAGATATATACAGTCACCTCATCGACGTTGCATTCTCTCTCGCAGGTGCTTTGCGCATCAACCCAGAGATTGGCATTCAGATTGTTGGGACAAACTCCTGGATGTTCAACTTTGGATCCTGCCACACTTGCGCTCAAAGAAAGTTCGGGTAATGCGCAGACCAAGACTATAAACAAAAATACTTGAATCCATCCTAGAAATAGTTCATTTGAGTTAAGTGCATTTTGCCAATGTATATCATTTTCACATCCATCCTCCCAGTATTGCTGTTTAATTTTGTACATTGTTGCTCTTTTGTGTAAGTCAGCCCCCGACCAATTCCATAACTCCTCCAGGTCTTCAAGTTAGGAAGTCAGGACATATTCTCGATGTTCAAATAAGGTCATCCGTTTTGTGCGTAAACATTCTGGATACAAGCGTCAATTTGTTTGGTTTCAGAGAAGAGAATTAATAAACCACTCCCAACGACCGAGACGAATTCCACGCGCTGGACACTGAATGCACAAATATCCCAATAATGAAGTGAAGAAAACACGTTAATTTCTTGCCGTGACATTCAAAACACCAAAACAAAACTCTAGAGCAACAAAGGAGAAAATCGTATTTAAGACGGTATCCCAGAACAGCAAAATGAGCGAACGAAACTGCACAATGAGAGAGAAAGACACAACATCAGCCTTTCAGTGTGTGAATGGAGGTGGAGAGGGCAGCCCCTCTGACCGCCCCCACGATCGTCCAGTGTCTGAAACTTTTATGAAGGAGCACCATGCGCTAAGCAACTGGACAAACATTGTAAAAACATCAAAGAAATAGCGGGGCCATGCTGGCAAGCTGTCCCAACAACCGTACGCACGGAGCCAAACATTCCGGTGAGAAATCCAATGTTTCGTGTGTCCAGACAGAATTTATAGAGGTGGCGTCCATAAATAAGGCAATAATTGGTATCGTTTCTGAGAGCTGTGCTGTGTTGGACGTTAGCCCACTGTTCCGTCTAGGTCAGCCCGGCTGCGTTCCCAAATGTTTTTACGCAAGGCCAATGTAGGTCTTTGTAGGCAGACTAGTTTTCATGAATAAATTAATTATAGACTTGGGGGCGGGGGGGATCGTCTGGAAAATGGGATAGGTGACAACTAAACAACAGGTGTGGCGCATCGTGTGTGAGAATCAATAGAAAACGTGTTGTTTACGTTCTTCTTGTCTAGACGTCGGCCAGTTTACCACCATTCCTCATTCACACAAAGCTCAGAGATGCCGCGGTCAGGTGGGAAGACGTAAAGCGCCACATTTGCATTAGTGTGCGACTCATCTTTGTCCCAGCGCGGCACCGAGGGTATGAGAAGCGACTCCCCTCTTCTATTCATTGAGAGTGACCCCTCAACCTTTGGGTGACTTTTGACCGCACGGCATTCAAGCGCTGCAGTGATGTCCCGGTTATCCACGGCGGGCCAATAACACAAGAGGAGCTAATCAATTCAGCACCCCCACGGTTTTATTGCACTTGAGCATGATTCCGACAACCCCGGACTGGACAAAGAGAGCAATTTTTTTCCCACAACCCACACAATGACCGTGATAAATCTTGGAATCATAGTCATCACCAAATGTGGCAAATGTGGTCAAAGTTGTGAATGAAAATGCAACACAATCTTGTGCTTTTACCCTTTATTCTGATGGGTGACACTGTTTTCAATGCCACCTATGGAGAAAATATTTCAATCAATTCTGTATCTATATCTTTAGATACAAGACTGATAACAATCAACCATAGTTGTCAAACGTATACAGATAGTGCTTTGAATTGTTAGCCTATTGTACTTGTTTCTTGAACACACCACGTAAACAGGCACGCCATAGGAAACATGCACGCCATAGGAAACATGCACCTACTTTTACCTCTCTAGGATCTTATCACATACATAGTCATGACACTGGGAATGTTTTAAGTGGAAATACACCTCATCAGAGGTGGAAAGAATAGTGAGAATTTAAGAGCAAGAGTATTTGTATAGAAAGTTATTTTGAGTAAAAAACAAAGATTGTGTGCCCTTCCCAAAAATATTCCTCTCAAAAATGAACAATTAGGCTGTTTTGGCATGGGCCTTTCAAATAATTTGTTGGGCCTTATGAGGCCAAAGTTAGAGGATGGTTCCTTTATAGCTCATGACAATAAAACTAAAATATCAATAATGGGAAGTAAAGGCCAGAATGAATGTTTACCTGCAAATGTTCATTGTATTCACACTCATGGCTTAAGATAAAATTCAAGGAATTTTGAGTAAATGATTAAGAATCAACTGAAACTACAGAAAAGAAGTGTTACTCTTAAAAAAAACGTAAGTACCTAGACTTTCCACCACTGATTTCAATAAATTGTCCCTCAAATTATCACGTTATTGTTTTACATTCATGAACAAATATGTAGCCTATACATGTAAAAAAAACAACATTAATGTTCTTTTCACCACTGAAAACATTAAAAGGTGCCTGGAAGTTTACAAGACTTCAAAGTCATAGCCCAGGATTACACCAAACCAAGAAGAATAAAGACATGATTGCACATAATTTCTGAGGGCAAAAGACCATGGCTGAGCAAACAGACTTGAATTTGATGGTTTCTCCATCAGCACTCAGGGCTCTCTGAATCCCACCAAGCATTAATTGATAGATTTGATCAACAGAGTGATCATGTTATCGTTAAATGAAATCAGTTAAAGCTTAGATACCACTTATGGAATTTCAAAGCAGAGACAGCCTACCCTCTGGTGTGGTGTAAATAATACTTCGGGCAAAGTCAACAATAGCATATCGACAGACGTATGGACCAATGACAGATGGAGATAGAAGGGAAGTTAATTACAAACTTTTGGGCTGAACTCTAGGGGCATCACAGGAAGACTTCCAAACAAGCCAACCAGGCTGGAGTCAGCTGCAAAGGGGATTTTGAAAACCAACTCCTCAAGGTTTTTTAAGAATAATGAGTATAAAAGACACAAATACAATCTGAAAGTTTCCCAAAACATTCAAGACAAAACAAGCACAAAGCTCCTTGAAGAACAATCACTGAACAGAGGCCGTAACAACTAGCATCTATATTTACAATTGCAAGTCCTACTTTAAATATCAATAAACAATCCTTTTTACAAAAAGTTAACCATGTCCCTCCACTCATGTGTAGTGTTAACAGGTGAGTGATGATCTTCAACTTGATTCACATCTTTTGGTCCCAAGGACTTCACAGTAGGCCGCTGTGGATGCAAGGGTATGGGCAAACGGACATCCACAAGATGGCACCAGCAAGCTTAAAGAGAACAGAACCCAGTCCAACCATCCAAGTCAGTTCCCAAAGGTCATTGTAAATTCATTGCTGTATGCATTTCTGATGAAGACTGCGGGCTCTTCTTCGGCCTGGCGACCTCTGGGAGCACCAATGAAATTAATACTGGCCCCGTGGAGGCAACCCCTTGACCACTCCTGTCACTATGATATCTTACAGTTCCCCTTGGAGGAGGACGATGAGTTCTTTGGGGGGCTCTGTGGCGGCCTGAAGGACTTTGAGCGTTTGAGGCTGTTGCCTTTACTGCTACTACTACCGCTGGCACCACCTGAGGCTGTGCTGTTGGCCACCGAGTAGGAGCGTCCATGCATCATGACAGCGTTCATGCCATTGGCCATGGAGAAAGACTTGAGATGGGACTTGATGGCCACAGGGAGGGGCAGTTTGTCAATGAGGTGCACAGGTGTACAGGAGACAATCGAACGGCAGCACAGGTCTTGGAGGCTAAAGACTGGAAAACAAGATAGAATAAGAAACAGGGATATTTCATTGATTGTTATGTGACTGGATGTGATGTCAAATTACAGTTTGAAGTTGAGCAGCAGGCCTGAGACACATCATGTACCATTTGGACATTACAGGAGTGCAATAGATTAAAACAAGAACTCCTAATCTAAGAAAATTGGTAGGCAAACATTAGCCTCCTCACCTCTGTTGGGCCTCCAGAATTTCTCCATTCCATGCCTCATCAGTACAATCCGCGAAAGTTCTGTGAAGGACTCAATGACGTTGAAGTTGCACAATGGACTGACCTCAAAGAAAGTCATGCTGTTCTTTTCTGCATAAGCTCTTGCCTGCTCTGTTGGCACCTGGCGTTTGAAGGCCAGGTGAAGCCGGTTGCCCACCAGGATCTTGGGCACACCTGGAGCATGCTGATGGAAACAGAACAAACAGTGTTGCAATATTTGGATACTGCTACCAAATGTTGAGGACCCCCAAAATACGGCTCTGACATTTGAACATTATTGCCAAAGTTTTTTCTCTGGGTTCTCCCTTTCTCTCACAGAGCAGAAAGGATAAAGAAAGAGGCCCCCCGCCATAAGCCCCACCCCACGGTGTTGACAGTCGAATATCCTCCTAGATTTACCAGTCAATCAGAAACAGGTTGAAGTGGTTTACCTCGTCAATCTCCCGGATCCAGCGGTCAATGCCATCAAACGACCAGCCATTAGTGATGTCATACACAAGCAAGATACCCTTTGGGACAAATAGGCAAAAAGTTAAGAAATATTCACAGTATTAATTGATCATTAAAAAAAAAAAAATCACGATTGTTTAAGTCCTCACTTGTGCTCCACGAGAGTAAGACCTGAAAATGGTGCAGAATCTGCCTTGCCCCGAGGTGTCCCTGTTGAGGACACACACAAATACATTGGTAAATACATTGGTATACAGATTTGTTCATGAAAGCAGCCACTATTGACAAACCTATGCTGCACAATATACTTACCACAGTTCTAATTTCACTCTTCTCCCATCCAGCAGAATTGTGGTAGTCTTGTAGTCGATCCCTGAGAACACAGTCCAGATCAGTGAATCACAATCATGCTTCGGCTCCTCAAATCGACGTTCCGTTTGTTTATAAATTGTAAACAAACTGAACAAAGCACAGAGCTACTCACCACTGCTGTAGGCGTAGGGAGACTCTACTGATCCGTCTTGCAAACTGTCCAGGATTTCACCCTTGCCCACATCACTATCTCCGACCAAAAGGAATTTAAGGAGATAATCGTAACTCTTGACAGGGCTACCCTGGGTCCCCATCATCCCACGCATTGGTTCCGATTCCCGCAGAGCTTTGAGCTCGTCAGATGTCGACTATTCGTGGTAAGGTACAAACCGGGCAGTCCCAACTAGTGGAAGCTAGACAACTGCGGGTAACCTTAGCTGGCTAGCTGATACACACTGTCCAAGATTTAAATGAACTATAACCGTTGATAGCTTCTATTTAACATTTTTTGAGTCGACTGGACTACAGCGAGCATACTACGTTACACTGCATTAGCCATGTTCAACTACGTGCAGAAAGCCTCAATATAAGGTTATCATAAATTATCAAAACAACGTTAGCTGGCTTGTTAGCTAGCCAGCTAACATAAAGGACAGTAATGCATTCTACCACAAACAGGGGCTGCAAAGCAGAAACTAGCCGTTTTAGTCCGAAACAAGATGGCACTCTAACAATCTACTTACAATTGATTTACATTATTTTATAGAAAAATACTGACGATAACTAGTCAATTACCTAGCAGAACATCTACTCAAATTGTCTGTGTTTGAGCTTCCTGGATTTGACATCATCAACTATGCAACATCCGGTTATGAAGAAAGAAAGAAAAAAAATAGAAGCCCCACCCGCGCATTGAGTAAAATGAATCACATTGTTTTATTTTAAACACATGAATCAAGATAGATTTAGGCTGTATGTGACCCTACAAACTCACTGTTGTATGATAAATAGGAAAGGTATATTTCAGATTCTTAGATTTCAAGCGCGATTACAATTGGTAACTTCTCATTGGCTGTACTTGATTAGCGTTTTTAACAGCTGTGACAATTGGCGCTTAATTGCACAATATAAAAGCCAGGGAAAATGCCATTTCTTTACTCAACTTGGTAAGGCAAGTGTGAACCTTAGTGAGCGGTAGCTGCTGGAGCAAATAATGATGAGGGTGTTACTGCTTAGGCTCGTTTTGCTCATGTGTTGCTCTGCTTATAGTTATTCATTTAGTGGTTCAACTGATCCTAGACTAGAATGGAAGGAAATGGAGAAAGTGATAGCTGATGAAAAGACTCAAGCTCTTGCACCCGAGGCCAAAGTTGGTTCTTCGGTTACTTTGTCTCCTCAACCTGCAGCCAGGAAGGTTCCCGCGTATACAATGCAGGAAAGCGACCAAACTTGAA
>JAXDDX010000493.1:0-47796 GCA_034670405.1 Hoplostethus atlanticus | reverse complement strand
GTAAATCCTAGTCTTCGATAACAAAATATCTAGCATATTGGGCAATACAATTGCTAACGGAGTTTTTCGTTCCAGTCAAGTGAGCCAAGCTGTAGAAAGGCTTTGCCCCAATCAGCCACTTTGTGCACACCTGTCCTGCCATCATATATAGCCTCGACCTTCAGAGGGCGTCAAACAGAGGGTTAGTAGACAAACAATAAACAAGCATTTCTGCCTAACATAGGGCTCCTACAATGACATCCTATTCCCTTTGTTGAACAGGCCTGTCTTAATGTTGTAAGCTCCATTCTTTGAGCCTGTGGGCCTGTGAGCGGCTGCAAGCATGTGAAATGTTGCTACTCTATGAACTATATATATATATACATATATATGTATTTAAAGCAGTTTAGCAGATGATGAAAATGGCGGTATTTACCAGATTGCGCCACCACAGGGCAACAAAGGGGGGGGGGTGGCTTTTAGGGTCAGCTTTGGGCTGCTACGGGCCATTGTCAGGGTCAGTCTGAAGCAGGTATTGACCAAAAAGCTAGTTTGACGCGCATTTGTGTCATAATAATCACCATCATCACCCCCACCACCATCTTGACTTGTCAAGCACTACTCAAAACAATGACACAACCGGCCAGATACATAAAACACACAGCCAGATTTAACGTAACGTTAAGGGCAGATACCGACGTGGCATCACATTGTCTCATTAATGACTGTGGGATTAGCAGCCTGTTTTACATGTGTGTTTAATGTGGCACTACCGATAAGGAAGCACATACGATATGCAATTAAACTGCACACTCACTTGCATTCCAGCCTTTGACTAGCTGTATCACAAGCCTCAAAAGTTTTGAAGGGGAGGTGGGCAGAAGTGCCCCACAGGAAGAGCAGGGGAGCGTGAGCTGGAAGGCCGCCTGGCGTGGATTCCTGCACGAGACGAGAGATGAAATAGAAATGTTAGCAAAGGTTCCTTTTTGGAATCAGTAAAGATGAACTGAATGAAAGGGAGTTGATTTGGCATTATTTGATAAACCATGACTGTAGTGACCGTTTCAATGAATATTTCCTGTTCTTGTTGGTCACTGTGGTGACTAGATTGTGATTTTCTACAAGCTTGTGCTGCCCAGGTGTTGAAAAACAATATTGTCCAGAAGAGTTTGGTTTGTTTGAAGAAAAGTTCTTGGGTTTATTTCCTTGTACAAAAGAGAAATCCAGTTTCGATAAACAAAATAATCTAGACAATAATTTAGGGCAATACAATTGCTAAACGGAGTTTTGTCGTTCCAGTCCAAGTGAAGCCAAGCTGTAGAAAGGCTTTGCCCCAATCAGCCACTCTGTGCACACCTGTCCTGCCATCATATATAGCCTCGACCTTCAGAGGGCGTCAAACAGAGGGTTAGTAGACAAACAATAAACAAGCATTTCTGCCTAACATAGGGCTCCTACAATGACATCCTATTCCCTTTGTTGAACAGGCCTGTCTTAATGTTGTAAGCTCCATTCTTTGAGCCTGTGGGCCTGTGAGCGGCTGCAAGCATGTGAAATGTTGCTACTCTATGAACTATATATATATATACATATATATGTATTTAAAGCAGTTTAGCAGATGATGAAAATGGCGGTATTTACCAGATTGCGCCACCACAGGGCAACAAAGGGGGGGGGGTGGCTTTTAGGGTCAGCTTTGGGCTGCTCCGGGCCATTGTCAGGGTCAGTCTGAAGCAGGTATTGACCAAAAAGCTAGTTTGACGCGCATTTGTGTCATAATAATCACCATCATCACCCCCACCACCATCTTGACTTGTCAAGCACTACTCAAAACAATGACACAACCGGCCAGATACATAAAACACACAGCCAGATTTAACGTAACGTTAAGGGCAGATACCGACGTGGCATCACATTGTCTCATTAATGACTGTGGGATTAGCAGCCTGTTTTACATGTGTGTTTAATGTGGCACTACCGATAAGGAAGCACATACGATATGCAATTAAACTGCACACTCACTTGCATTCCAGCCTTTGACTAGCTGTATCACAAGCCTCAAAAGTTTTGAAGGGGAGGTGGGCAGAAGTGCCCCACAGGAAGAGCAGGGGAGCGTGAGCTGGAAGGCCGCCTGGCGTGGATTCCTGCACGAGACGAGAGATGAAATAGAAATGTTAGCAAAGGTTCCTTTTTGGAATCAGTAAAGATGAACTGAATGAAAGGGAGTTGATTTGGCATTATT
This sequence comes from Hoplostethus atlanticus, assembly GCA_034670405.1. Taxonomy (NCBI): domain Eukaryota; kingdom Metazoa; phylum Chordata; class Actinopteri; order Trachichthyiformes; family Trachichthyidae; genus Hoplostethus; species Hoplostethus atlanticus. Next base: position 45,575 of record JAXDDX010000493.1, on the reverse strand, counting down.
TGATAAACCATGACTGTAGTGACCGTTTCAATGAATATTTCCTGTTCTTGTTGGTCACTGTGGTGACTAGATTGTGATTTTCTACAAGCTTGTGCTGCCCAGGTGTTGAAAAACAATATTGTCCAGAAGAGTTTGGTTTGTTTGAAGAAAAGTTCTTGGGTTTATTTCCTTGTACAAAAGAGAAATCCAGTTTCGATAAACAAAATAATCTAGACAATAATTTAGGGCAATACAATTGCTAAACGGAGTTTTGTCGTTCCAGTCCAAGTGAAGCCAAGCTGTAGAAAGGCTTTGCCCCAATCAGCCACTCTGTGCACACCTGTCCTGCCATCATATATAGCCTCGACCTTCAGAGGGCGTCAAACAGAGGGTTAGTAGACAAACAATAAACAAGCATTTCTGCCTAACATAGGGCTCCTACAATGACATCCTATTCCCTTTGTTGAACAGGCCTGTCTTAATGTTGTAAGCTCCATTCTTTGAGCCTGTGGGCCTGTGAGCGGTGCAAGCATGTGAAATGTTGCTACTCTATGAACTATATATATATATACATATATATGTATTTAAAGCAGTTTAGCAGATGATGAAAATGGCGGTATTTACCAGATTGCGCCACCACAGGGCAACAAAGGGGGGGGGGTGGCTTTTAGGGTCAGCTTTGGGCTGCTCCGGGCCATTGTCAGGGTCAGTCTGAAGCAGGTATTGACCAAAAAGCTAGTTTGACGCGCATTTGTGTCATAATAATCACCATCATCACCCCCACCACCATCTTGACTTGTCAAGCACTACTCAAAACAATGACACAACCGGCCAGATACATAAAACACACAGCCAGATTTAACGTAACGTTAAGGGCAGATACCGACGTGGCATCACATTGTCTCATTAATGACTGTGGGATTAGCAGCCTGTTTTACATGTGTGTTTAATGTGGCACTACCGATAAGGAAGCACATACGATATGCAATTAAACTGCACACTCACTTGCATTCCAGCCTTTGACTAGCTGTATCACAAGCCTCAAAAGTTTTGAAGGGGAGGTGGGCAGAAGTGCCCCACAGGAAGAGCAGGGGAGCGTGAGCTGGAAGGCCGCCTGGCGTGGATTCCTGCACGAGACGAGAGATGAAATAGAAATGTTAGCAAAGGTTCCTTTTTGGAATCAGTAAAGATGAACTGAATGAAAGGGAGTTGATTTGGCATTATTTGATAAACCATGACTGTAGTGACCGTTTCAATGAATATTTCCTGTTCTTGTTGGTCACTGTGGTGACTAGATTGTGATTTTCTACAAGCTTGTGCTGCCCAGGTGTTGAAAAAAAATATTGTCCAGAAGAGTTTGGTTTGTTTGAAGAAAAGTTCTTGGGTTTATTTCCTTGTACAAAAGAGAAATCCAGTTTCGATAAACAAAATAATCTAGACAATAATTTAGGGCAATACAATTGCTAAACGGAGTTTTGTCGTTCCAGTCCAAGTGAAGCCAAGCTGTAGAAAGGCTTTGCCCCAATCAGCCACTCTGTGCACACCTGTCCTGCCATCATATATAGCCTCGACCTTCAGAGGGCGTCAAACAGAGGGTTAGTAGACAAACAATAAACAAGCATTTCTGCCTAACATAGGGCTCCTACAATGACATCCTATTCCCTTTGTTGAACAGGCCTGTCTTAATGTTGTAAGCTCCATTCTTTGAGCCTGTGGGCCTGTGAGCGGTGCAAGCATGTGAAATGTTGCTACTCTATGAACTATATATATATATACATATATATGTATTTAAAGCAGTTTAGCAGATGATGAAAATGGCGGTATTTACCAGATTGCGCCACCACAGGGCAACAAAGGGGGGGGGGTGGCTTTTAGGGTCAGCTTTGGGCTGCTCCGGGCCATTGTCAGGGTCAGTCTGAAGCAGGTATTGACCAAAAAGCTAGTTTGACGCGCATTTGTGTCATAATAATCACCATCATCACCCCCACCACCATCTTGACTTGTCAAGCACTACTCAAAACAATGACACAACCGGCCAGATACATAAAACACACAGCCAGATTTAACGTAACGTTAAGGGCAGATACCGACGTGGCATCACATTGTCTCATTAATGACTGTGGGATTAGCAGCCTGTTTTACATGTGTGTTTAATGTGGCACTACCGATAAGGAAGCACATACGATATGCAATTAAACTGCACACTCACTTGCATTCCAGCCTTTGACTAGCTGTATCACAAGCCTCAAAAGTTTTGAAGGGGAGGTGGGCAGAAGTGCCCCACAGGAAGAGCAGGGGAGCGTGAGCTGGAAGGCCGCCTGGCGTGGATTCCTGCACGAGACGAGAGATGAAATAGAAATGTTAGCAAAGGTTCCTTTTTGGAATCAGTAAAGATGAACTGAATGAAAGGGAGTTGATTTGGCATTATTTGATAAACCATGACTGTAGTGACCGTTTCAATGAATATTTCCTGTTCTTGTTGGTCACTGTGGTGACTAGATTGTGATTTTCTACAAGCTTGTGCTGCCCAGGTGTTGAAAAACAATATTGTCCAGAAGAGTTTGGTTTGTTTGAAGAAAAGTTCTTGGGTTTATTTCCTTGTACAAAAGAGAAATCCAGTTTCGATAAACAAAATAATCTAGACAATAATTTAGGGCAATACAATTGCTAAACGGAGTTTTGTCGTTCCAGTCCAAGTGAAGCCAAGCTGTAGAAAGGCTTTGCCCCAATCAGCCACTCTGTGCACACCTGTCCTGCCATCATATATAGCCTCGACCTTCAGAGGGCGTCAAACAGAGGGTTAGTAGACAAACAATAAACAAGCATTTCTGCCTAACATAGGGCTCCTACAATGACATCCTATTCCCTTTGTTGAACAGGCCTGTCTTAATGTTGTAAGCTCCATTCTTTGAGCCTGTGGGCCTGTGAGCGGTGCAAGCATGTGAAATGTTGCTACTCTATGAACTATATATATATATACATATATATGTATTTAAAGCAGTTTAGCAGATGATGAAAATGGCGGTATTTACCAGATTGCGCCACCACAGGGCAACAAAGGGGGGGGGGTGGCTTTTAGGGTCAGCTTTGGGCTGCTCCGGGCCATTGTCAGGGTCAGTCTGAAGCAGGTATTGACCAAAAAGCTAGTTTGACGCGCATTTGTGTCATAATAATCACCATCATCACCCCCACCACCATCTTGACTTGTCAAGCACTACTCAAAACAATGACACAACCGGCCAGATACATAAAACACACAGCCAGATTTAACGTAACGTTAAGGGCAGATACCGACGTGGCATCACATTGTCTCATTAATGACTGTGGGATTAGCAGCCTGTTTTACATGTGTGTTTAATGTGGCACTACCGATAAGGAAGCACATACGATATGCAATTAAACTGCACACTCACTTGCATTCCAGCCTTTGACTAGCTGTATCACAAGCCTCAAAAGTTTTGAAGGGGAGGTGGGCAGAAGTGCCCCACAGGAAGAGCAGGGGAGCGTGAGCTGGAAGGCCGCCTGGCGTGGATTCCTGCACGAGACGAGAGATGAAATAGAAATGTTAGCAAAGGTTCCTTTTTGGAATCAGTAAAGATGAACTGAATGAAAGGGAGTTGATTTGGCATTATTTGATAAACCATGACTGTAGTGACCGTTTCAATGAATATTTCCTGTTCTTGTTGGTCACTGTGGTGACTAGATTGTGATTTTCTACAAGCTTGTGCTGCCCAGGTGTTGAAAAACAATATTGTCCAGAAGAGTTTGGTTTGTTTGAAGAAAAGTTCTTGGGTTTATTTCCTTGTACAAAAGAGAAATCCAGTTTCGATAAACAAAATAATCTAGACAATAATTTAGGGCAATACAATTGCTAAACGGAGTTTTGTCGTTCCAGTCCAAGTGAAGCCAAGCTGTAGAAAGGCTTTGCCCCAATCAGCCACTCTGTGCACACCTGTCCTGCCATCATATATAGCCTCGACCTTCAGAGGGCGTCAAACAGAGGGTTAGTAGACAAACAATAAACAAGCATTTCTGCCTAACATAGGGCTCCTACAATGACATCCTATTCCCTTTGTTGAACAGGCCTGTCTTAATGTTGTAAGCTCCATTCTTTGAGCCTGTGGGCCTGTGAGCGGTGCAAGCATGTGAAATGTTGCTACTCTATGAACTATATATATATATACATATATATGTATTTAAAGCAGTTTAGCAGATGATGAAAATGGCGGTATTTACCAGATTGCGCCACCACAGGGCAACAAAGGGGGGGGGGTGGCTTTTAGGGTCAGCTTTGGGCTGCTCCGGGCCATTGTCAGGGTCAGTCTGAAGCAGGTATTGACCAAAAAGCTAGTTTGACGCGCATTTGTGTCATAATAATCACCATCATCACCCCCACCACCATCTTGACTTGTCAAGCACTACTCAAAACAATGACACAACCGGCCAGATACATAAAACACACAGCCAGATTTAACGTAACGTTAAGGGCAGATACCGACGTGGCATCACATTGTCTCATTAATGACTGTGGGATTAGCAGCCTGTTTTACATGTGTGTTTAATGTGGCACTACCGATAAGGAAGCACATACGATATGCAATTAAACTGCACACTCACTTGCATTCCAGCCTTTGACTAGCTGTATCACAAGCCTCAAAAGTTTTGAAGGGGAGGTGGGCAGAAGTGCCCCACAGGAAGAGCAGGGGAGCGTGAGCTGGAAGGCCGCCTGGCGTGGATTCCTGCACGAGACGAGAGATGAAATAGAAATGTTAGCAAAGGTTCCTTTTTGGAATCAGTAAAGATGAACTGAATGAAAGGGAGTTGATTTGGCATTATTTGATAAACCATGACTGTAGTGACCGTTTCAATGAATATTTCCTGTTCTTGTTGGTCACTGTGGTGACTAGATTGTGATTTTCTACAAGCTTGTGCTGCCCAGGTGTTGAAAAAAAATATTGTCCAGAAGAGTTTGGTTTGTTTGAAGAAAAGTTCTTGGGTTTATTTCCTTGTACAAAAGAGAAATCCAGTTTCGATAAACAAAATAATCTAGACAATAATTTAGGGCAATACAATTGCTAAACGGAGTTTTGTCGTTCCAGTCCAAGTGAAGCCAAGCTGTAGAAAGGCTTTGCCCCAATCAGCCACTCTGTGCACACCTGTCCTGCCATCATATATAGCCTCGACCTTCAGAGGGCGTCAAACAGAGGGTTAGTAGACAAACAATAAACAAGCATTTCTGCCTAACATAGGGCTCCTACAATGACATCCTATTCCCTTTGTTGAACAGGCCTGTCTTAATGTTGTAAGCTCCATTCTTTGAGCCTGTGGGCCTGTGAGCGGTGCAAGCATGTGAAATGTTGCTACTCTATGAACTATATATATATATACATATATATGTATTTAAAGCAGTTTAGCAGATGATGAAAATGGCGGTATTTACCAGATTGCGCCACCACAGGGCAACAAAGGGGGGGGGGTGGCTTTTAGGGTCAGCTTTGGGCTGCTCCGGGCCATTGTCAGGGTCAGTCTGAAGCAGGTATTGACCAAAAAGCTAGTTTGACGCGCATTTGTGTCATAATAATCACCATCATCACCCCCACCACCATCTTGACTTGTCAAGCACTACTCAAAACAATGACACAACCGGCCAGATACATAAAACACACAGCCAGATTTAACGTAACGTTAAGGGCAGATACCGACGTGGCATCACATTGTCTCATTAATGACTGTGGGATTAGCAGCCTGTTTTACATGTGTGTTTAATGTGGCACTACCGATAAGGAAGCACATACGATATGCAATTAAACTGCACACTCACTTGCATTCCAGCCTTTGACTAGCTGTATCACAAGCCTCAAAAGTTTTGAAGGGGAGGTGGGCAGAAGTGCCCCACAGGAAGAGCAGGGGAGCGTGAGCTGGAAGGCCGCCTGGCGTGGATTCCTGCACGAGACGAGAGATGAAATAGAAATGTTAGCAAAGGTTCCTTTTTGGAATCAGTAAAGATGAACTGAATGAAAGGGAGTTGATTTGGCATTATTTGATAAACCATGACTGTAGTGACCGTTTCAATGAATATTTCCTGTTCTTGTTGGTCACTGTGGTGACTAGATTGTGATTTTCTACAAGCTTGTGCTGCCCAGGTGTTGAAAAACAATATTGTCCAGAAGAGTTTGGTTTGTTTGAAGAAAAGTTCTTGGGTTTATTTCCTTGTACAAAAGAGAAATCCAGTTTCGATAAACAAAATAATCTAGACAATAATTTAGGGCAATACAATTGCTAAACGGAGTTTTGTCGTTCCAGTCCAAGTGAAGCCAAGCTGTAGAAAGGCTTTGCCCCAATCAGCCACTCTGTGCACACCTGTCCTGCCATCATATATAGCCTCGACCTTCAGAGGGCGTCAAACAGAGGGTTAGTAGACAAACAATAAACAAGCATTTCTGCCTAACATAGGGCTCCTACAATGACATCCTATTCCCTTTGTTGAACAGGCCTGTCTTAATGTTGTAAGCTCCATTCTTTGAGCCTGTGGGCCTGTGAGCGGTGCAAGCATGTGAAATGTTGCTACTCTATGAACTATATATATATATACATATATATGTATTTAAAGCAGTTTAGCAGATGATGAAAATGGCGGTATTTACCAGATTGCGCCACCACAGGGCAACAAAGGGGGGGGGGTGGCTTTTAGGGTCAGCTTTGGGCTGCTCCGGGCCATTGTCAGGGTCAGTCTGAAGCAGGTATTGACCAAAAAGCTAGTTTGACGCGCATTTGTGTCATAATAATCACCATCATCACCCCCACCACCATCTTGACTTGTCAAGCACTACTCAAAACAATGACACAACCGGCCAGATACATAAAACACACAGCCAGATTTAACGTAACGTTAAGGGCAGATACCGACGTGGCATCACATTGTCTCATTAATGACTGTGGGATTAGCAGCCTGTTTTACATGTGTGTTTAATGTGGCACTACCGATAAGGAAGCACATACGATATGCAATTAAACTGCACACTCACTTGCATTCCAGCCTTTGACTAGCTGTATCACAAGCCTCAAAAGTTTTGAAGGGGAGGTGGGCAGAAGTGCCCCACAGGAAGAGCAGGGGAGCGTGAGCTGGAAGGCCGCCTGGCGTGGATTCCTGCACGAGACGAGAGATGAAATAGAAATGTTAGCAAAGGTTCCTTTTTGGAATCAGTAAAGATGAACTGAATGAAAGGGAGTTGATTTGGCATTATTTGATAAACCATGACTGTAGTGACCGTTTCAATGAATATTTCCTGTTCTTGTTGGTCACTGTGGTGACTAGATTGTGATTTTCTACAAGCTTGTGCTGCCCAGGTGTTGAAAAAAAATATTGTCCAGAAGAGTTTGGTTTGTTTGAAGAAAAGTTCTTGGGTTTATTTCCTTGTACAAAAGAGAAATCCAGTTTCGATAAACAAAATAATCTAGACAATAATTTAGGGCAATACAATTGCTAAACGGAGTTTTGTCGTTCCAGTCCAAGTGAAGCCAAGCTGTAGAAAGGCTTTGCCCCAATCAGCCACTCTGTGCACACCTGTCCTGCCATCATATATAGCCTCGACCTTCAGAGGGCGTCAAACAGAGGGTTAGTAGACAAACAATAAACAAGCATTTCTGCCTAACATAGGGCTCCTACAATGACATCCTATTCCCTTTGTTGAACAGGCCTGTCTTAATGTTGTAAGCTCCATTCTTTGAGCCTGTGGGCCTGTGAGCGGTGCAAGCATGTGAAATGTTGCTACTCTATGAACTATATATATATATACATATATATGTATTTAAAGCAGTTTAGCAGATGATGAAAATGGCGGTATTTACCAGATTGCGCCACCACAGGGCAACAAAGGGGGGGGGGTGGCTTTTAGGGTCAGCTTTGGGCTGCTCCGGGCCATTGTCAGGGTCAGTCTGAAGCAGGTATTGACCAAAAAGCTAGTTTGACGCGCATTTGTGTCATAATAATCACCATCATCACCCCCACCACCATCTTGACTTGTCAAGCACTACTCAAAACAATGACACAACCGGCCAGATACATAAAACACACAGCCAGATTTAACGTAACGTTAAGGGCAGATACCGACGTGGCATCACATTGTCTCATTAATGACTGTGGGATTAGCAGCCTGTTTTACATGTGTGTTTAATGTGGCACTACCGATAAGGAAGCACATACGATATGCAATTAAACTGCACACTCACTTGCATTCCAGCCTTTGACTAGCTGTATCACAAGCCTCAAAAGTTTTGAAGGGGAGGTGGGCAGAAGTGCCCCACAGGAAGAGCAGGGGAGCGTGAGCTGGAAGGCCGCCTGGCGTGGATTCCTGCACGAGACGAGAGATGAAATAGAAATGTTAGCAAAGGTTCCTTTTTGGAATCAGTAAAGATGAACTGAATGAAAGGGAGTTGATTTGGCATTATTTGATAAACCATGACTGTAGTGACCGTTTCAATGAATATTTCCTGTTCTTGTTGGTCACTGTGGTGACTAGATTGTGATTTTCTACAAGCTTGTGCTGCCCAGGTGTTGAAAAAAAATATTGTCCAGAAGAGTTTGGTTTGTTTGAAGAAAAGTTCTTGGGTTTATTTCCTTGTACAAAAGAGAAATCCAGTTTCGATAAACAAAATAATCTAGACAATAATTTAGGGCAATACAATTGCTAAACGGAGTTTTGTCGTTCCAGTCCAAGTGAAGCCAAGCTGTAGAAAGGCTTTGCCCCAATCAGCCACTCTGTGCACACCTGTCCTGCCATCATATATAGCCTCGACCTTCAGAGGGCGTCAAACAGAGGGTTAGTAGACAAACAATAAACAAGCATTTCTGCCTAACATAGGGCTCCTACAATGACATCCTATTCCCTTTGTTGAACAGGCCTGTCTTAATGTTGTAAGCTCCATTCTTTGAGCCTGTGGGCCTGTGAGCGGTGCAAGCATGTGAAATGTTGCTACTCTATGAACTATATATATATATACATATATATGTATTTAAAGCAGTTTAGCAGATGATGAAAATGGCGGTATTTACCAGATTGCGCCACCACAGGGCAACAAAGGGGGGGGGGTGGCTTTTAGGGTCAGCTTTGGGCTGCTCCGGGCCATTGTCAGGGTCAGTCTGAAGCAGGTATTGACCAAAAAGCTAGTTTGACGCGCATTTGTGTCATAATAATCACCATCATCACCCCCACCACCATCTTGACTTGTCAAGCACTACTCAAAACAATGACACAACCGGCCAGATACATAAAACACACAGCCAGATTTAACGTAACGTTAAGGGCAGATACCGACGTGGCATCACATTGTCTCATTAATGACTGTGGGATTAGCAGCCTGTTTTACATGTGTGTTTAATGTGGCACTACCGATAAGGAAGCACATACGATATGCAATTAAACTGCACACTCACTTGCATTCCAGCCTTTGACTAGCTGTATCACAAGCCTCAAAAGTTTTGAAGGGGAGGTGGGCAGAAGTGCCCCACAGGAAGAGCAGGGGAGCGTGAGCTGGAAGGCCGCCTGGCGTGGATTCCTGCACGAGACGAGAGATGAAATAGAAATGTTAGCAAAGGTTCCTTTTTGGAATCAGTAAAGATGAACTGAATGAAAGGGAGTTGATTTGGCATTATTTGATAAACCATGACTGTAGTGACCGTTTCAATGAATATTTCCTGTTCTTGTTGGTCACTGTGGTGACTAGATTGTGATTTTCTACAAGCTTGTGCTGCCCAGGTGTTGAAAAAAAATATTGTCCAGAAGAGTTTGGTTTGTTTGAAGAAAAGTTCTTGGGTTTATTTCCTTGTACAAAAGAGAAATCCAGTTTCGATAAACAAAATAATCTAGACAATAATTTAGGGCAATACAATTGCTAAACGGAGTTTTGTCGTTCCAGTCCAAGTGAAGCCAAGCTGTAGAAAGGCTTTGCCCCAATCAGCCACTCTGTGCACACCTGTCCTGCCATCATATATAGCCTCGACCTTCAGAGGGCGTCAAACAGAGGGTTAGTAGACAAACAATAAACAAGCATTTCTGCCTAACATAGGGCTCCTACAATGACATCCTATTCCCTTTGTTGAACAGGCCTGTCTTAATGTTGTAAGCTCCATTCTTTGAGCCTGTGGGCCTGTGAGCGCTGCAAGCATGTGAAATGTTGCTACTCTATGAACTATATATATATACACATATATATGTATTTAAAGCAGTTTAGCAGATGATGAAAATGGCGGTATTTACCAGATTGCGCCACCACAGGGCAACAAAGGGGGGGGGGTGGCTTTTAGGGTCAGCTTTGGGCTGCTCCGGGCCATTGTCAGGGTCAGTCTGAAGCAGGTATTGACCAAAAAGCTAGTTTGACGCGCATTTGTGTCATAATAATCACCATCATCACCCCCACCACCATCTTGACTTGTCAAGCACTACTCAAAACAATGACACAACCGGCCAGATACATAAAACACACAGCCAGATTTAACGTAACGTTAAGGGCAGATACCGACGTGGCATCACATTGTCTCATTAATGACTGTGGGATTAGCAGCCTGTTTTACATGTGTGTTTAATGTGGCACTACCGATAAGGAAGCACATACGATATGCAATTAAACTGCACACTCACTTGCATTCCAGCCTTTGACTAGCTGTATCACAAGCCTCAAAAGTTTTGAAGGGGAGGTGGGCAGAAGTGCCCCACAGGAAGAGCAGGGGAGCGTGAGCTGGAAGGCCGCCTGGCGTGGATTCCTGCACGAGACGAGAGATGAAATAGAAATGTTAGCAAAGGTTCCTTTTTGGAATCAGTAAAGATGAACTGAATGAAAGGGAGTTGATTTGGCATTATTTGATAAACCATGACTGTAGTGACCGTTTCAATGAATATTTCCTGTTCTTGTTGGTCACTGTGGTGACTAGATTGTGATTTTCTACAAGCTTGTGCTGCCCAGGTGTTGAAAAAAAATATTGTCCAGAAGAGTTTGGTTTGTTTGAAGAAAAGTTCTTGGGTTTATTTCCTTGTACAAAAGAGAAATCCAGTTTCGATAAACAAAATAATCTAGACAATAATTTAGGGCAATACAATTGCTAAACGGAGTTTTGTCGTTCCAGTCCAAGTGAAGCCAAGCTGTAGAAAGGCTTTGCCCCAATCAGCCACTCTGTGCACACCTGTCCTGCCATCATATATAGCCTCGACCTTCAGAGGGCGTCAAACAGAGGGTTAGTAGACAAACAATAAACAAGCATTTCTGCCTAACATAGGGCTCCTACAATGACATCCTATTCCCTTTGTTGAACAGGCCTGTCTTAATGTTGTAAGCTCCATTCTTTGAGCCTGTGGGCCTGTGAGCGGTGCAAGCATGTGAAATGTTGCTACTCTATGAACTATATATATATATACATATATATGTATTTAAAGCAGTTTAGCAGATGATGAAAATGGCGGTATTTACCAGATTGCGCCACCACAGGGCAACAAAGGGGGGGGGGTGGCTTTTAGGGTCAGCTTTGGGCTGCTCCGGGCCATTGTCAGGGTCAGTCTGAAGCAGGTATTGACCAAAAAGCTAGTTTGACGCGCATTTGTGTCATAATAATCACCATCATCACCCCCACCACCATCTTGACTTGTCAAGCACTACTCAAAACAATGACACAACCGGCCAGATACATAAAACACACAGCCAGATTTAACGTAACGTTAAGGGCAGATACCGACGTGGCATCACATTGTCTCATTAATGACTGTGGGATTAGCAGCCTGTTTTACATGTGTGTTTAATGTGGCACTACCGATAAGGAAGCACATACGATATGCAATTAAACTGCACACTCACTTGCATTCCAGCCTTTGACTAGCTGTATCACAAGCCTCAAAAGTTTTGAAGGGGAGGTGGGCAGAAGTGCCCCACAGGAAGAGCAGGGGAGCGTGAGCTGGAAGGCCGCCTGGCGTGGATTCCTGCACGAGACGAGAGATGAAATAGAAATGTTAGCAAAGGTTCCTTTTTGGAATCAGTAAAGATGAACTGAATGAAAGGGAGTTGATTTGGCATTATTTGATAAACCATGACTGTAGTGACCGTTTCAATGAATATTTCCTGTTCTTGTTGGTCACTGTGGTGACTAGATTGTGATTTTCTACAAGCTTGTGCTGCCCAGGTGTTGAAAAACAATATTGTCCAGAAGAGTTTGGTTTGTTTGAAGAAAAGTTCTTGGGTTTATTTCCTTGTACAAAAGAGAAATCCAGTTTCGATAAACAAAATAATCTAGACAATAATTTAGGGCAATACAATTGCTAAACGGAGTTTTGTCGTTCCAGTCCAAGTGAAGCCAAGCTGTAGAAAGGCTTTGCCCCAATCAGCCACTCTGTGCACACCTGTCCTGCCATCATATATAGCCTCGACCTTCAGAGGGCGTCAAACAGAGGGTTAGTAGACAAACAATAAACAAGCATTTCTGCCTAACATAGGGCTCCTACAATGACATCCTATTCCCTTTGTTGAACAGGCCTGTCTTAATGTTGTAAGCTCCATTCTTTGAGCCTGTGGGCCTGTGAGCGGTGCAAGCATGTGAAATGTTGCTACTCTATGAACTATATATATATATACATATATATGTATTTAAAGCAGTTTAGCAGATGATGAAAATGGCGGTATTTACCAGATTGCGCCACCACAGGGCAACAAAGGGGGGGGGGTGGCTTTTAGGGTCAGCTTTGGGCTGCTCCGGGCCATTGTCAGGGTCAGTCTGAAGCAGGTATTGACCAAAAAGCTAGTTTGACGCGCATTTGTGTCATAATAATCACCATCATCACCCCCACCACCATCTTGACTTGTCAAGCACTACTCAAAACAATGACACAACCGGCCAGATACATAAAACACACAGCCAGATTTAACGTAACGTTAAGGGCAGATACCGACGTGGCATCACATTGTCTCATTAATGACTGTGGGATTAGCAGCCTGTTTTACATGTGTGTTTAATGTGGCACTACCGATAAGGAAGCACATACGATATGCAATTAAACTGCACACTCACTTGCATTCCAGCCTTTGACTAGCTGTATCACAAGCCTCAAAAGTTTTGAAGGGGAGGTGGGCAGAAGTGCCCCACAGGAAGAGCAGGGGAGCGTGAGCTGGAAGGCCGCCTGGCGTGGATTCCTGCACGAGACGAGAGATGAAATAGAAATGTTAGCAAAGGTTCCTTTTTGGAATCAGTAAAGATGAACTGAATGAAAGGGAGTTGATTTGGCATTATTTGATAAACCATGACTGTAGTGACCGTTTCAATGAATATTTCCTGTTCTTGTTGGTCACTGTGGTGACTAGATTGTGATTTTCTACAAGCTTGTGCTGCCCAGGTGTTGAAAAACAATATTGTCCAGAAGAGTTTGGTTTGTTTGAAGAAAAGTTCTTGGGTTTATTTCCTTGTACAAAAGAGAAATCCAGTTTCGATAAACAAAATAATCTAGACAATAATTTAGGGCAATACAATTGCTAAACGGAGTTTTGTCGTTCCAGTCCAAGTGAAGCCAAGCTGTAGAAAGGCTTTGCCCCAATCAGCCACTCTGTGCACACCTGTCCTGCCATCATATATAGCCTCGACCTTCAGAGGGCGTCAAACAGAGGGTTAGTAGACAAACAATAAACAAGCATTTCTGCCTAACATAGGGCTCCTACAATGACATCCTATTCCCTTTGTTGAACAGGCCTGTCTTAATGTTGTAAGCTCCATTCTTTGAGCCTGTGGGCCTGTGAGCGCTGCAAGCATGTGAAATGTTGCTACTCTATGAACTATATATATATACACATATATATGTATTTAAAGCAGTTTAGCAGATGATGAAAATGGCGGTATTTACCAGATTGCGCCACCACAGGGCAACAAAGGGGGGGGGGTGGCTTTTAGGGTCAGCTTTGGGCTGCTCCGGGCCATTGTCAGGGTCAGTCTGAAGCAGGTATTGACCAAAAAGCTAGTTTGACGCGCATTTGTGTCATAATAATCACCATCATCACCCCCACCACCATCTTGACTTGTCAAGCACTACTCAAAACAATGACACAACCGGCCAGATACATAAAACACACAGCCAGATTTAACGTAACGTTAAGGGCAGATACCGACGTGGCATCACATTGTCTCATTAATGACTGTGGGATTAGCAGCCTGTTTTACATGTGTGTTTAATGTGGCACTACCGATAAGGAAGCACATACGATATGCAATTAAACTGCACACTCACTTGCATTCCAGCCTTTGACTAGCTGTATCACAAGCCTCAAAAGTTTTGAAGGGGAGGTGGGCAGAAGTGCCCCACAGGAAGAGCAGGGGAGCGTGAGCTGGAAGGCCGCCTGGCGTGGATTCCTGCACGAGACGAGAGATGAAATAGAAATGTTAGCAAAGGTTCCTTTTTGGAATCAGTAAAGATGAACTGAATGAAAGGGAGTTGATTTGGCATTATTTGATAAACCATGACTGTAGTGACCGTTTCAATGAATATTTCCTGTTCTTGTTGGTCACTGTGGTGACTAGATTGTGATTTTCTACAAGCTTGTGCTGCCCAGGTGTTGAAAAACAATATTGTCCAGAAGAGTTTGGTTTGTTTGAAGAAAAGTTCTTGGGTTTATTTCCTTGTACAAAAGAGAAATCCAGTTTCGATAAACAAAATAATCTAGACAATAATTTAGGGCAATACAATTGCTAAACGGAGTTTTGTCGTTCCAGTCCAAGTGAAGCCAAGCTGTAGAAAGGCTTTGCCCCAATCAGCCACTCTGTGCACACCTGTCCTGCCATCATATATAGCCTCGACCTTCAGAGGGCGTCAAACAGAGGGTTAGTAGACAAACAATAAACAAGCATTTCTGCCTAACATAGGGCTCCTACAATGACATCCTATTCCCTTTGTTGAACAGGCCTGTCTTAATGTTGTAAGCTCCATTCTTTGAGCCTGTGGGCCTGTGAGCGGTGCAAGCATGTGAAATGTTGCTACTCTATGAACTATATATATATATACATATATATGTATTTAAAGCAGTTTAGCAGATGATGAAAATGGCGGTATTTACCAGATTGCGCCACCACAGGGCAACAAAGGGGGGGGGGTGGCTTTTAGGGTCAGCTTTGGGCTGCTCCGGGCCATTGTCAGGGTCAGTCTGAAGCAGGTATTGACCAAAAAGCTAGTTTGACGCGCATTTGTGTCATAATAATCACCATCATCACCCCCACCACCATCTTGACTTGTCAAGCACTACTCAAAACAATGACACAACCGGCCAGATACATAAAACACACAGCCAGATTTAACGTAACGTTAAGGGCAGATACCGACGTGGCATCACATTGTCTCATTAATGACTGTGGGATTAGCAGCCTGTTTTACATGTGTGTTTAATGTGGCACTACCGATAAGGAAGCACATACGATATGCAATTAAACTGCACACTCACTTGCATTCCAGCCTTTGACTAGCTGTATCACAAGCCTCAAAAGTTTTGAAGGGGAGGTGGGCAGAAGTGCCCCACAGGAAGAGCAGGGGAGCGTGAGCTGGAAGGCCGCCTGGCGTGGATTCCTGCACGAGACGAGAGATGAAATAGAAATGTTAGCAAAGGTTCCTTTTTGGAATCAGTAAAGATGAACTGAATGAAAGGGAGTTGATTTGGCATTATTTGATAAACCATGACTGTAGTGACCGTTTCAATGAATATTTCCTGTTCTTGTTGGTCACTGTGGTGACTAGATTGTGATTTTCTACAAGCTTGTGCTGCCCAGGTGTTGAAAAACAATATTGTCCAGAAGAGTTTGGTTTGTTTGAAGAAAAGTTCTTGGGTTTATTTCCTTGTACAAAAGAGAAATCCAGTTTCGATAAACAAAATAATCTAGACAATAATTTAGGGCAATACAATTGCTAAACGGAGTTTTGTCGTTCCAGTCCAAGTGAAGCCAAGCTGTAGAAAGGCTTTGCCCCAATCAGCCACTCTGTGCACACCTGTCCTGCCATCATATATAGCCTCGACCTTCAGAGGGCGTCAAACAGAGGGTTAGTAGACAAACAATAAACAAGCATTTCTGCCTAACATAGGGCTCCTACAATGACATCCTATTCCCTTTGTTGAACAGGCCTGTCTTAATGTTGTAAGCTCCATTCTTTGAGCCTGTGGGCCTGTGAGCGGTGCAAGCATGTGAAATGTTGCTACTCTATGAACTATATATATATATACATATATATGTATTTAAAGCAGTTTAGCAGATGATGAAAATGGCGGTATTTACCAGATTGCGCCACCACAGGGCAACAAAGGGGGGGGGGTGGCTTTTAGGGTCAGCTTTGGGCTGCTCCGGGCCATTGTCAGGGTCAGTCTGAAGCAGGTATTGACCAAAAAGCTAGTTTGACGCGCATTTGTGTCATAATAATCACCATCATCACCCCCACCACCATCTTGACTTGTCAAGCACTACTCAAAACAATGACACAACCGGCCAGATACATAAAACACACAGCCAGATTTAACGTAACGTTAAGGGCAGATACCGACGTGGCATCACATTGTCTCATTAATGACTGTGGGATTAGCAGCCTGTTTTACATGTGTGTTTAATGTGGCACTACCGATAAGGAAGCACATACGATATGCAATTAAACTGCACACTCACTTGCATTCCAGCCTTTGACTAGCTGTATCACAAGCCTCAAAAGTTTTGAAGGGGAGGTGGGCAGAAGTGCCCCACAGGAAGAGCAGGGGAGCGTGAGCTGGAAGGCCGCCTGGCGTGGATTCCTGCACGAGACGAGAGATGAAATAGAAATGTTAGCAAAGGTTCCTTTTTGGAATCAGTAAAGATGAACTGAATGAAAGGGAGTTGATTTGGCATTATTTGATAAACCATGACTGTAGTGACCGTTTCAATGAATATTTCCTGTTCTTGTTGGTCACTGTGGTGACTAGATTGTGATTTTCTACAAGCTTGTGCTGCCCAGGTGTTGAAAAACAATATTGTCCAGAAGAGTTTGGTTTGTTTGAAGAAAAGTTCTTGGGTTTATTTCCTTGTACAAAAGAGAAATCCAGTTTCGATAAACAAAATAATCTAGACAATAATTTAGGGCAATACAATTGCTAAACGGAGTTTTGTCGTTCCAGTCCAAGTGAAGCCAAGCTGTAGAAAGGCTTTGCCCCAATCAGCCACTCTGTGCACACCTGTCCTGCCATCATATATAGCCTCGACCTTCAGAGGGCGTCAAACAGAGGGTTAGTAGACAAACAATAAACAAGCATTTCTGCCTAACATAGGGCTCCTACAATGACATCCTATTCCCTTTGTTGAACAGGCCTGTCTTAATGTTGTAAGCTCCATTCTTTGAGCCTGTGGGCCTGTGAGCGCTGCAAGCATGTGAAATGTTGCTACTCTATGAACTATATATATATATACATATATATGTATTTAAAGCAGTTTAGCAGATGATGAAAATGGCGGTATTTACCAGATTGCGCCACCACAGGGCAACAAAGGGGGGGGGGTGGCTTTTAGGGTCAGCTTTGGGCTGCTCCGGGCCATTGTCAGGGTCAGTCTGAAGCAGGTATTGACCAAAAAGCTAGTTTGACGCGCATTTGTGTCATAATAATCACCATCATCACCCCCACCACCATCTTGACTTGTCAAGCACTACTCAAAACAATGACACAACCGGCCAGATACATAAAACACACAGCCAGATTTAACGTAACGTTAAGGGCAGATACCGACGTGGCATCACATTGTCTCATTAATGACTGTGGGATTAGCAGCCTGTTTTACATGTGTGTTTAATGTGGCACTACCGATAAGGAAGCACATACGATATGCAATTAAACTGCACACTCACTTGCATTCCAGCCTTTGACTAGCTGTATCACAAGCCTCAAAAGTTTTGAAGGGGAGGTGGGCAGAAGTGCCCCACAGGAAGAGCAGGGGAGCGTGAGCTGGAAGGCCGCCTGGCGTGGATTCCTGCACGAGACGAGAGATGAAATAGAAATGTTAGCAAAGGTTCCTTTTTGGAATCAGTAAAGATGAACTGAATGAAAGGGAGTTGATTTGGCATTATTTGATAAACCATGACTGTAGTGACCGTTTCAATGAATATTTCCTGTTCTTGTTGGTCACTGTGGTGACTAGATTGTGATTTTCTACAAGCTTGTGCTGCCCAGGTGTTGAAAAAAAATATTGTCCAGAAGAGTTTGGTTTGTTTGAAGAAAAGTTCTTGGGTTTATTTCCTTGTACAAAAGAGAAATCCAGTTTCGATAAACAAAATAATCTAGACAATAATTTAGGGCAATACAATTGCTAAACGGAGTTTTGTCGTTCCAGTCCAAGTGAAGCCAAGCTGTAGAAAGGCTTTGCCCCAATCAGCCACTCTGTGCACACCTGTCCTGCCATCATATATAGCCTCGACCTTCAGAGGGCGTCAAACAGAGGGTTAGTAGACAAACAATAAACAAGCATTTCTGCCTAACATAGGGCTCCTACAATGACATCCTATTCCCTTTGTTGAACAGGCCTGTCTTAATGTTGTAAGCTCCATTCTTTGAGCCTGTGGGCCTGTGAGCGGTGCAAGCATGTGAAATGTTGCTACTCTATGAACTATATATATATATACATATATATGTATTTAAAGCAGTTTAGCAGATGATGAAAATGGCGGTATTTACCAGATTGCGCCACCACAGGGCAACAAAGGGGGGGGGGTGGCTTTTAGGGTCAGCTTTGGGCTGCTCCGGGCCATTGTCAGGGTCAGTCTGAAGCAGGTATTGACCAAAAAGCTAGTTTGACGCGCATTTGTGTCATAATAATCACCATCATCACCCCCACCACCATCTTGACTTGTCAAGCACTACTCAAAACAATGACACAACCGGCCAGATACATAAAACACACAGCCAGATTTAACGTAACGTTAAGGGCAGATACCGACGTGGCATCACATTGTCTCATTAATGACTGTGGGATTAGCAGCCTGTTTTACATGTGTGTTTAATGTGGCACTACCGATAAGGAAGCACATACGATATGCAATTAAACTGCACACTCACTTGCATTCCAGCCTTTGACTAGCTGTATCACAAGCCTCAAAAGTTTTGAAGGGGAGGTGGGCAGAAGTGCCCCACAGGAAGAGCAGGGGAGCGTGAGCTGGAAGGCCGCCTGGCGTGGATTCCTGCACGAGACGAGAGATGAAATAGAAATGTTAGCAAAGGTTCCTTTTTGGAATCAGTAAAGATGAACTGAATGAAAGGGAGTTGATTTGGCATTATTTGATAAACCATGACTGTAGTGACCGTTTCAATGAATATTTCCTGTTCTTGTTGGTCACTGTGGTGACTAGATTGTGATTTTCTACAAGCTTGTGCTGCCCAGGTGTTGAAAAACAATATTGTCCAGAAGAGTTTGGTTTGTTTGAAGAAAAGTTCTTGGGTTTATTTCCTTGTACAAAAGAGAAATCCAGTTTCGATAAACAAAATAATCTAGACAATAATTTAGGGCAATACAATTGCTAAACGGAGTTTTGTCGTTCCAGTCCAAGTGAAGCCAAGCTGTAGAAAGGCTTTGCCCCAATCA
This sequence comes from Hoplostethus atlanticus, assembly GCA_034670405.1. NCBI lineage: Eukaryota > Metazoa > Chordata > Actinopteri > Trachichthyiformes > Trachichthyidae > Hoplostethus > Hoplostethus atlanticus. Next base: position 26,008 of record JAXDDX010000493.1, on the reverse strand, counting down.
GCCACTCTGTGCACACCTGTCCTGCCATCATATATAGCCTCGACCTTCAGAGGGCGTCAAACAGAGGGTTAGTAGACAAACAATAAACAAGCATTTCTGCCTAACATAGGGCTCCTACAATGACATCCTATTCCCTTTGTTGAACAGGCCTGTCTTAATGTTGTAAGCTCCATTCTTTGAGCCTGTGGGCCTGTGAGCGGTGCAAGCATGTGAAATGTTGCTACTCTATGAACTATATATATATATACATATATATGTATTTAAAGCAGTTTAGCAGATGATGAAAATGGCGGTATTTACCAGATTGCGCCACCACAGGGCAACAAAGGGGGGGGGGTGGCTTTTAGGGTCAGCTTTGGGCTGCTCCGGGCCATTGTCAGGGTCAGTCTGAAGCAGGTATTGACCAAAAAGCTAGTTTGACGCGCATTTGTGTCATAATAATCACCATCATCACCCCCACCACCATCTTGACTTGTCAAGCACTACTCAAAACAATGACACAACCGGCCAGATACATAAAACACACAGCCAGATTTAACGTAACGTTAAGGGCAGATACCGACGTGGCATCACATTGTCTCATTAATGACTGTGGGATTAGCAGCCTGTTTTACATGTGTGTTTAATGTGGCACTACCGATAAGGAAGCACATACGATATGCAATTAAACTGCACACTCACTTGCATTCCAGCCTTTGACTAGCTGTATCACAAGCCTCAAAAGTTTTGAAGGGGAGGTGGGCAGAAGTGCCCCACAGGAAGAGCAGGGGAGCGTGAGCTGGAAGGCCGCCTGGCGTGGATTCCTGCACGAGACGAGAGATGAAATAGAAATGTTAGCAAAGGTTCCTTTTTGGAATCAGTAAAGATGAACTGAATGAAAGGGAGTTGATTTGGCATTATTTGATAAACCATGACTGTAGTGACCGTTTCAATGAATATTTCCTGTTCTTGTTGGTCACTGTGGTGACTAGATTGTGATTTTCTACAAGCTTGTGCTGCCCAGGTGTTGAAAAAAAATATTGTCCAGAAGAGTTTGGTTTGTTTGAAGAAAAGTTCTTGGGTTTATTTCCTTGTACAAAAGAGAAATCCAGTTTCGATAAACAAAATAATCTAGACAATAATTTAGGGCAATACAATTGCTAAACGGAGTTTTGTCGTTCCAGTCCAAGTGAAGCCAAGCTGTAGAAAGGCTTTGCCCCAATCAGCCACTCTGTGCACACCTGTCCTGCCATCATATATAGCCTCGACCTTCAGAGGGCGTCAAACAGAGGGTTAGTAGACAAACAATAAACAAGCATTTCTGCCTAACATAGGGCTCCTACAATGACATCCTATTCCCTTTGTTGAACAGGCCTGTCTTAATGTTGTAAGCTCCATTCTTTGAGCCTGTGGGCCTGTGAGCGGTGCAAGCATGTGAAATGTTGCTACTCTATGAACTATATATATATATACATATATATGTATTTAAAGCAGTTTAGCAGATGATGAAAATGGCGGTATTTACCAGATTGCGCCACCACAGGGCAACAAAGGGGGGGGGGTGGCTTTTAGGGTCAGCTTTGGGCTGCTCCGGGCCATTGTCAGGGTCAGTCTGAAGCAGGTATTGACCAAAAAGCTAGTTTGACGCGCATTTGTGTCATAATAATCACCATCATCACCCCCACCACCATCTTGACTTGTCAAGCACTACTCAAAACAATGACACAACCGGCCAGATACATAAAACACACAGCCAGATTTAACGTAACGTTAAGGGCAGATACCGACGTGGCATCACATTGTCTCATTAATGACTGTGGGATTAGCAGCCTGTTTTACATGTGTGTTTAATGTGGCACTACCGATAAGGAAGCACATACGATATGCAATTAAACTGCACACTCACTTGCATTCCAGCCTTTGACTAGCTGTATCACAAGCCTCAAAAGTTTTGAAGGGGAGGTGGGCAGAAGTGCCCCACAGGAAGAGCAGGGGAGCGTGAGCTGGAAGGCCGCCTGGCGTGGATTCCTGCACGAGACGAGAGATGAAATAGAAATGTTAGCAAAGGTTCCTTTTTGGAATCAGTAAAGATGAACTGAATGAAAGGGAGTTGATTTGGCATTATTTGATAAACCATGACTGTAGTGACCGTTTCAATGAATATTTCCTGTTCTTGTTGGTCACTGTGGTGACTAGATTGTGATTTTCTACAAGCTTGTGCTGCCCAGGTGTTGAAAAACAATATTGTCCAGAAGAGTTTGGTTTGTTTGAAGAAAAGTTCTTGGGTTTATTTCCTTGTACAAAAGAGAAATCCAGTTTCGATAAACAAAATAATCTAGACAATAATTTAGGGCAATACAATTGCTAAACGGAGTTTTGTCGTTCCAGTCCAAGTGAAGCCAAGCTGTAGAAAGGCTTTGCCCCAATCAGCCACTCTGTGCACACCTGTCCTGCCATCATATATAGCCTCGACCTTCAGAGGGCGTCAAACAGAGGGTTAGTAGACAAACAATAAACAAGCATTTCTGCCTAACATAGGGCTCCTACAATGACATCCTATTCCCTTTGTTGAACAGGCCTGTCTTAATGTTGTAAGCTCCATTCTTTGAGCCTGTGGGCCTGTGAGCGGTGCAAGCATGTGAAATGTTGCTACTCTATGAACTATATATATATATACATATATATGTATTTAAAGCAGTTTAGCAGATGATGAAAATGGCGGTATTTACCAGATTGCGCCACCACAGGGCAACAAAGGGGGGGGGGTGGCTTTTAGGGTCAGCTTTGGGCTGCTCCGGGCCATTGTCAGGGTCAGTCTGAAGCAGGTATTGACCAAAAAGCTAGTTTGACGCGCATTTGTGTCATAATAATCACCATCATCACCCCCACCACCATCTTGACTTGTCAAGCACTACTCAAAACAATGACACAACCGGCCAGATACATAAAACACACAGCCAGATTTAACGTAACGTTAAGGGCAGATACCGACGTGGCATCACATTGTCTCATTAATGACTGTGGGATTAGCAGCCTGTTTTACATGTGTGTTTAATGTGGCACTACCGATAAGGAAGCACATACGATATGCAATTAAACTGCACACTCACTTGCATTCCAGCCTTTGACTAGCTGTATCACAAGCCTCAAAAGTTTTGAAGGGGAGGTGGGCAGAAGTGCCCCACAGGAAGAGCAGGGGAGCGTGAGCTGGAAGGCCGCCTGGCGTGGATTCCTGCACGAGACGAGAGATGAAATAGAAATGTTAGCAAAGGTTCCTTTTTGGAATCAGTAAAGATGAACTGAATGAAAGGGAGTTGATTTGGCATTATTTGATAAACCATGACTGTAGTGACCGTTTCAATGAATATTTCCTGTTCTTGTTGGTCACTGTGGTGACTAGATTGTGATTTTCTACAAGCTTGTGCTGCCCAGGTGTTGAAAAAAAATATTGTCCAGAAGAGTTTGGTTTGTTTGAAGAAAAGTTCTTGGGTTTATTTCCTTGTACAAAAGAGAAATCCAGTTTCGATAAACAAAATAATCTAGACAATAATTTAGGGCAATACAATTGCTAAACGGAGTTTTGTCGTTCCAGTCCAAGTGAAGCCAAGCTGTAGAAAGGCTTTGCCCCAATCAGCCACTCTGTGCACACCTGTCCTGCCATCATATATAGCCTCGACCTTCAGAGGGCGTCAAACAGAGGGTTAGTAGACAAACAATAAACAAGCATTTCTGCCTAACATAGGGCTCCTACAATGACATCCTATTCCCTTTGTTGAACAGGCCTGTCTTAATGTTGTAAGCTCCATTCTTTGAGCCTGTGGGCCTGTGAGCGCTGCAAGCATGTGAAATGTTGCTACTCTATGAACTATATATATATACACATATATATGTATTTAAAGCAGTTTAGCAGATGATGAAAATGGCGGTATTTACCAGATTGCGCCACCACAGGGCAACAAAGGGGGGGGGGTGGCTTTTAGGGTCAGCTTTGGGCTGCTCCGGGCCATTGTCAGGGTCAGTCTGAAGCAGGTATTGACCAAAAAGCTAGTTTGACGCGCATTTGTGTCATAATAATCACCATCATCACCCCCACCACCATCTTGACTTGTCAAGCACTACTCAAAACAATGACACAACCGGCCAGATACATAAAACACACAGCCAGATTTAACGTAACGTTAAGGGCAGATACCGACGTGGCATCACATTGTCTCATTAATGACTGTGGGATTAGCAGCCTGTTTTACATGTGTGTTTAATGTGGCACTACCGATAAGGAAGCACATACGATATGCAATTAAACTGCACACTCACTTGCATTCCAGCCTTTGACTAGCTGTATCACAAGCCTCAAAAGTTTTGAAGGGGAGGTGGGCAGAAGTGCCCCACAGGAAGAGCAGGGGAGCGTGAGCTGGAAGGCCGCCTGGCGTGGATTCCTGCACGAGACGAGAGATGAAATAGAAATGTTAGCAAAGGTTCCTTTTTGGAATCAGTAAAGATGAACTGAATGAAAGGGAGTTGATTTGGCATTATTTGATAAACCATGACTGTAGTGACCGTTTCAATGAATATTTCCTGTTCTTGTTGGTCACTGTGGTGACTAGATTGTGATTTTCTACAAGCTTGTGCTGCCCAGGTGTTGAAAAAAAATATTGTCCAGAAGAGTTTGGTTTGTTTGAAGAAAAGTTCTTGGGTTTATTTCCTTGTACAAAAGAGAAATCCAGTTTCGATAAACAAAATAATCTAGACAATAATTTAGGGCAATACAATTGCTAAACGGAGTTTTGTCGTTCCAGTCCAAGTGAAGCCAAGCTGTAGAAAGGCTTTGCCCCAATCAGCCACTCTGTGCACACCTGTCCTGCCATCATATATAGCCTCGACCTTCAGAGGGCGTCAAACAGAGGGTTAGTAGACAAACAATAAACAAGCATTTCTGCCTAACATAGGGCTCCTACAATGACATCCTATTCCCTTTGTTGAACAGGCCTGTCTTAATGTTGTAAGCTCCATTCTTTGAGCCTGTGGGCCTGTGAGCGCTGCAAGCATGTGAAATGTTGCTACTCTATGAACTATATATATATACACATATATATGTATTTAAAGCAGTTTAGCAGATGATGAAAATGGCGGTATTTACCAGATTGCGCCACCACAGGGCAACAAAGGGGGGGGGGTGGCTTTTAGGGTCAGCTTTGGGCTGCTACGGGCCATTGTCAGGGTCAGTCTGAAGCAGGTATTGACCAAAAAGCTAGTTTGACGCGCATTTGTGTCATAATAATCACCATCATCACCCCCACCACCATCTTGACTTGTCAAGCACTACTCAAAACAATGACACAACCGGCCAGATACATAAAACACACAGCCAGATTTAACGTAACGTTAAGGGCAGATACCGACGTGGCATCACATTGTCTCATTAATGACTGTGGGATTAGCAGCCTGTTTTACATGTGTGTTTAATGTGGCACTACCGATAAGGAAGCACATACGATATGCAATTAAACTGCACACTCACTTGCATTCCAGCCTTTGACTAGCTGTATCACAAGCCTCAAAAGTTTTGAAGGGGAGGTGGGCAGAAGTGCCCCACAGGAAGAGCAGGGGAGCGTGAGCTGGAAGGCCGCCTGGCGTGGATTCCTGCACGAGACGAGAGATGAAATAGAAATGTTAGCAAAGGTTCCTTTTTGGAATCAGTAAAGATGAACTGAATGAAAGGGAGTTGATTTGGCATTATTTGATAAACCATGACTGTAGTGACCGTTTCAATGAATATTTCCTGTTCTTGTTGGTCACTGTGGTGACTAGATTGTGATTTTCTACAAGCTTGTGCTGCCCAGGTGTTGAAAAAAAATATTGTCCAGAAGAGTTTGGTTTGTTTGAAGAAAAGTTCTTGGGTTTATTTCCTTGTACAAAAGAGAAATCCAGTTTCGATAAACAAAATAATCTAGACAATAATTTAGGGCAATACAATTGCTAAACGGAGTTTTGTCGTTCCAGTCCAAGTGAAGCCAAGCTGTAGAAAGGCTTTGCCCCAATCAGCCACTCTGTGCACACCTGTCCTGCCATCATATATAGCCTCGACCTTCAGAGGGCGTCAAACAGAGGGTTAGTAGACAAACAATAAACAAGCATTTCTGCCTAACATAGGGCTCCTACAATGACATCCTATTCCCTTTGTTGAACAGGCCTGTCTTAATGTTGTAAGCTCCATTCTTTGAGCCTGTGGGCCTGTGAGCGGTGCAAGCATGTGAAATGTTGCTACTCTATGAACTATATATATATATACATATATATGTATTTAAAGCAGTTTAGCAGATGATGAAAATGGCGGTATTTACCAGATTGCGCCACCACAGGGCAACAAAGGGGGGGGGGTGGCTTTTAGGGTCAGCTTTGGGCTGCTACGGGCCATTGTCAGGGTCAGTCTGAAGCAGGTATTGACCAAAAAGCTAGTTTGACGCGCATTTGTGTCATAATAATCACCATCATCACCCCCACCACCATCTTGACTTGTCAAGCACTACTCAAAACAATGACACAACCGGCCAGATACATAAAACACACAGCCAGATTTAACGTAACGTTAAGGGCAGATACCGACGTGGCATCACATTGTCTCATTAATGACTGTGGGATTAGCAGCCTGTTTTACATGTGTGTTTAATGTGGCACTACCGATAAGGAAGCACATACGATATGCAATTAAACTGCACACTCACTTGCATTCCAGCCTTTGACTAGCTGTATCACAAGCCTCAAAAGTTTTGAAGGGGAGGTGGGCAGAAGTGCCCCACAGGAAGAGCAGGGGAGCGTGAGCTGGAAGGCCGCCTGGCGTGGATTCCTGCACGAGACGAGAGATGAAATAGAAATGTTAGCAAAGGTTCCTTTTTGGAATCAGTAAAGATGAACTGAATGAAAGGGAGTTGATTTGGCATTATTTGATAAACCATGACTGTAGTGACCGTTTCAATGAATATTTCCTGTTCTTGTTGGTCACTGTGGTGACTAGATTGTGATTTTCTACAAGCTTGTGCTGCCCAGGTGTTGAAAAAAAATATTGTCCAGAAGAGTTTGGTTTGTTTGAAGAAAAGTTCTTGGGTTTATTTCCTTGTACAAAAGAGAAATCCAGTTTCGATAAACAAAATAATCTAGACAATAATTTAGGGCAATACAATTGCTAAACGGAGTTTTGTCGTTCCAGTCCAAGTGAAGCCAAGCTGTAGAAAGGCTTTGCCCCAATCAGCCACTCTGTGCACACCTGTCCTGCCATCATATATAGCCTCGACCTTCAGAGGGCGTCAAACAGAGGGTTAGTAGACAAACAATAAACAAGCATTTCTGCCTAACATAGGGCTCCTACAATGACATCCTATTCCCTTTGTTGAACAGGCCTGTCTTAATGTTGTAAGCTCCATTCTTTGAGCCTGTGGGCCTGTGAGCGGTGCAAGCATGTGAAATGTTGCTACTCTATGAACTATATATATATATACATATATATGTATTTAAAGCAGTTTAGCAGATGATGAAAATGGCGGTATTTACCAGATTGCGCCACCACAGGGCAACAAAGGGGGGGGGGTGGCTTTTAGGGTCAGCTTTGGGTGATACGGGCCATTGTCAGGGTCAGTCTGAAGCTGGTATTGAACAAAAAGCTAGTTTGACGTGCATTTGGTGTCATATAATCCCTTCTATCAACCCCACCACCATCTTGACTTGTCAAGCACTACTCAAAACAATGACACAAACGGCAGATTCATAAAACACACAGCCAAATTTAACGTAACGTTAAGGGCAGATACCGACGTGCATCACATTGTCTATTAATTGACTGTGGGTTAGCACCCTGTTTTACATGTGTGTTTAATGGGCACTACGATAGAAGCAATACATATGAATTAAAGCACATCACTTGCATTCCAGCCTTTGCTAGCTGAATCACCTCAAAGGTTTGAAGGCAGGTGGCAGAATTGCGCAAGCAGGAAGCGGAGCACAAGGAGCTTAATCCACTCAGACTATGCACAAAATGAAAGTTACAAACGCCAGTTTGAATAGTAAGCGATAGTGACGACTGATGGCATTATTTGATACATATGATGCGCTTTAAAATTTTCCTGTTATGTGTAATGGGTAGAAGATCTTGAAACTTTAAACAGTTGTGCAGCCAGTGATTGAACATAATATTTGTCCAAGGAGTTGGTTGTGAGCAAGATTTTGGTGATTATGTAAAAGGCATGAGTTGGATTACAAAAATCTGAGAATAAATTTAGGCAATACATTTTTAAAGAGTAGGTTGATGAAGGAAGTGATTGGCATGTTTGAAAGCCTTGACTAATAGCCATTCATGAAATCCTTTCTTGGCACGTACTATTGTGATTTTTCAAGGCTTAACGAGTGTTATGACAAAAAAACAAGATTTCGGTTTACTAAGTCCTAGATGATCCTGTCCAAATTATCAAGCTGCTAAGTTTAAGTCATACTTTGTGGCACAGTTGTAAGCAGTTTGCATTATCTCAATGAACCTAATTTCCCTTTTAACAGACCTTCTAACAGTTTAGCTGAACTTAGGGTTTCCAGATGGGCATCAGAAACATAAAGGTTTGGTAGGCTTTTAGGCACTTGTCTTTGCATTGTAAGGCAGTCTGACAGAAGTTTGACAAAAGCCTATGAGTGCACATGCAGTTATAACACATTGCACCTACAGCTCTTATTGTCATGAGCATTTAGCATTGGCCAACGGCCATTCATAGAATTACGCCAGTTTAGGTAAGTTAAGGGCAGTATCGCGGCAACATTTGTTTCAATGCAGTGGGATTAAAGCCGTTTACCATTGTATGTAGCACAGCCATATGAAGCACATCGATGCAATAAACCACACCATTGCATTCGCTTGAGTTAACAAGCCAACTTTTAAGGGTAGGAATACCCCAAGGATAAGAGGGACGGATGGAAGGCCTGCATGATTCTGCAGTTGAGATGAATACATTATAAAGGTCTTTTGAATGTAATGCACAATGATAAAGGAGTGATTGGCTAGTTGGAAAACCAGCTGAGGAGGTTGAGAATTCGTCTTGATTGGTCACGGGTGATTGTGATTTTCTGAAAGTTTCTGCAGGTAAAAGGATATTGCAGAAGTTTGGTTGTTGAGAAAGACTGGTTTATTACTTTCATAGAATCCTGTTTTCGTAATAATTAATTTATCTATATTGGGCAGTGAACAAATTTGTCCAAGGTTTGTTTTTGAAGAAGTTTTGTTTAAGTTTGTCCAAAAGTAGAAATCTGTTTGAAACGTTATAATATTCGGATATTCTGGGGCATACAAACAGAACGTTATTAAAATCAATAAACAGCATTATGCAAGCATTGGCCCTACATTCATCCATTCCGCCTCTACAGGCTGTACTTGTCAGAGCATTCTAAGATGGGTCTTAGAAAAATAACAAGCATTCTGCTCCTAGGTAACAATTAATCTATTCCTTTTTAGGCTGTAAGTTTGAAGTATGTTGGCCTTGGCCAATTGGCCACATGAAGCATTTAAGTGGGGTGCTTTTAGGAGCTTTGCATAACAAATAGGCTATTTAGATCAGTTGAGAGTATTGAAAAGGTGAGGTTTAAGGTTCCACCATAGGCCACCACGGGCATGGGGCATCTTGACTGTAGCCAGCTAGTCAATGCACGGCCAATCAGATACCGACCAGTTTGACCGATAACGTTAGGGCAATACTGACTACACCATATAAATCACCGCACATTAGCTGTTACATATACATGGCAACCGCATAAGAAACGCGATAGCAGTTTAATGCACTTAGTGCATTCCACCTTTGACAGATTGTTATAATGCACAAGTTTATGAAGGACAATTGCAAGTGAACTCAGGAGCAGTTGAAGCAGCAAGGCGAGTTCCTGCATGCAGAGGAGTAAGAGAAGTAAGCAAAGGGGTTTGGGGAGGCGGAGAATGCACAAGAAGGTGATTTGGATTAGCTAAAAGGCGTTGGGTGAATATGAATAACAGATTGTTGGTTTGTAAATTCGATTTTTGGAACTTTTAATAAATTTGAAATTGTTGGTTTGGTTATGGCGTCAAACAGAGGGTTAGTAGACAAACAATAAACAAGCATTTCTGCCTAACATAGGGCTCCTACAATGACATCCTATTCCCTTTGTTGAACAGGCCTGTCTTAATGTTGTAAGCTCCATTCTTTGAGCCTGTGGGCCTGTGAGCGGCTGCAAGCATGTGAAATGTTGCTACTCTATGAACTATATATATATATACATATATATGTATTTAAAGCAGTTTAGCAGATGATGAAAATGGCGGTATTTACCAGATTGCGCCACCACAGGGCAACAAAGGGGGGGGGGTGGCTTTTAGGGTCAGCTTTGGGCTGCTACGGGCCATTGTCAGGGTCAGTCTGAAGCAGGTATTGACCAAAAAGCTAGTTTGACGCGCATTTGTGTCATAATAATCACCATCATCACCCCCACCACCATCTTGACTTGTCAAGCACTACTCAAAACAATGACACAACCGGCCAGATACATAAAACACACAGCCAGATTTAACGTAACGTTAAGGGCAGATACCGACGTGGCATCACATTGTCTCATTAATGACTGTGGGATTAGCAGCCTGTTTTACATGTGTGTTTAATGTGGCACTACCGATAAGGAAGCACATACGATATGCAATTAAACTGCACACTCACTTGCATTCCAGCCTTTGACTAGCTGTATCACAAGCCTCAAAAGTTTTGAAGGGGAGGTGGGCAGAAGTGCCCCACAGGAAGAGCAGGGGAGCGTGAGCTGGAAGGCCGCCTGGCGTGGATTCCTGCACGAGACGAGAGATGAAATAGAAATGTTAGCAAAGGTTCCTTTTTGGAATCAGTAAAGATGAACTGAATGAAAGGGAGTTGATTTGGCATTATTTGATAAACCATGACTGTAGTGACCGTTTCAATGAATATTTCCTGTTCTTGTTGGTCACTGTGGTGACTAGATTGTGATTTTCTACAAGCTTGTGCTGCCCAGGTGTTGAAAAAAAATATTGTCCAGAAGAGTTTGGTTTGTTTGAAGAAAAGTTCTTGGGTTTATTTCCTTGTACAAAAGAGAAATCCAGTTTCGATAAACAAAATAATCTAGACAATAATTTAGGGCAATACAATTGCTAAACGGAGTTTTGTCGTTCCAGTCCAAGTGAAGCCAAGCTGTAGAAAGGCTTTGCCCCAATCAGCCACTCTGTGCACACCTGTCCTGCCATCATATATAGCCTCGACCTTCAGAGGGCGTCAAACAGAGGGTTAGTAGACAAACAATAAACAAGCATTTCTGCCTAACATAGGGCTCCTACAATGACATCCTATTCCCTTTGTTGAACAGGCCTGTCTTAATGTTGTAAGCTCCATTCTTTGAGCCTGTGGGCCTGTGAGCGCTGCAAGCATGTGAAATGTTGCTACTCTATGAACTATATATATATATACATATATATGTATTTAAAGCAGTTTAGCAGATGATGAAAATGGCGGTATTTACCAGATTGCGCCACCACAGGGCAACAAAGGGGGGGGGGGTGGCTTTTAGGGTCAGCTTTGGGCTGCTACGGGCCATTGTCAGGGTCAGTCTGAAGCAGGTATTGACCAAAAAGCTAGTTTGACGCGCATTTGTGTCATAATAATCACCATCATCACCCCCACCACCATCTTGACTTGTCAAGCACTACTCAAAACAATGACACAACCGGCCAGATACATAAAACACACAGCCAGATTTAACGTAACGTTAAGGGCAGATACCGACGTGGCATCACATTGTCTCATTAATGACTGTGGGATTAGCAGCCTGTTTTACATGTGTGTTTAATGTGGCACTACCGATAAGGAAGCACATACGATATGCAATTAAACTGCACACTCACTTGCATTCCAGCCTTTGACTAGCTGTATCACAAGCCTCAAAAGTTTTGAAGGGGAGGTGGGCAGAAGTGCCCCACAGGAAGAGCAGGGGAGCGTGAGCTGGAAGGCCGCCTGGCGTGGATTCCTGCACGAGACGAGAGATGAAATAGAAATGTTAGCAAAGGTTCCTTTTTGGAATCAGTAAAGATGAACTGAATGAAAGGGAGTTGATTTGGCATTATTTGATAAACCATGACTGTAGTGACCGTTTCAATGAATATTTCCTGTTCTTGTTGGTCACTGTGGTGACTAGATTGTGATTTTCTACAAGCTTGTGCTGCCCAGGTGTTGAAAAAAAATATTGTCCAGAAGAGTTTGGTTTGTTTGAAGAAAAGTTCTTGGGTTTATTTCCTTGTACAAAAGAGAAATCCAGTTTCGATAAACAAAATAATCTAGACAATAATTTAGGGCAATACAATTGCTAAACGGAGTTTTGTCGTTCCAGTCCAAGTGAAGCCAAGCTGTAGAAAGGCTTTGCCCCAATCAGCCACTCTGTGCACACCTGTCCTGCCATCATATATAGCCTCGACCTTCAGAGGGCGTCAAACAGAGGGTTAGTAGACAAACAATAAACAAGCATTTCTGCCTAACATAGGGCTCCTACAATGACATCCTATTCCCTTTGTTGAACAGGCCTGTCTTAATGTTGTAAGCTCCATTCTTTGAGCCTGTGGGCCTGTGAGCGGCTGCAAGCATGTGAAATGTTGCTACTCTATGAACTATATATATATACACATATATATGTATTTAAAGCAGTTTAGCAGATGATGAAAATGGCGGTATTTACCAGATTGCGCCACCACAGGGCAACAAAGGGGGGGGGGTGGCTTTTAGGGTCAGCTTTGGGCTGCTACGGGCCATTGTCAGGGTCAGTCTGAAGCAGGTATTGACCAAAAAGCTAGTTTGACGCGCATTTGTGTCATAATAATCACCATCATCACCCCCACCACCATCTTGACTTGTCAAGCACTACTCAAAACAATGACACAACCGGCCAGATACATAAAACACACAGCCAGATTTAACGTAACGTTAAGGGCAGATACCGACGTGGCATCACATTGTCTCATTAATGACTGTGGGATTAGCAGCCTGTTTTACATGTGTGTTTAATGTGGCACTACCGATAAGGAAGCACATACGATATGCAATTAAACTGCACACTCACTTGCATTCCAGCCTTTGACTAGCTGTATCACAAGCCTCAAAAGTTTTGAAGGGGAGGTGGGCAGAAGTGCCCCACAGGAAGAGCAGGGGAGCGTGAGCTGGAAGGCCGCCTGGCGTGGATTCCTGCACGAGACGAGAGATGAAATAGAAATGTTAGCAAAGGTTCCTTTTTGGAATCAGTAAAGATGAACTGAATGAAAGGGAGTTGATTTGGCATTATTTGATAAACCATGACTGTAGTGACCGTTTCAATGAATATTTCCTGTTCTTGTTGGTCACTGTGGTGACTAGATTGTGATTTTCTACAAGCTTGTGCTGCCCAGGTGTTGAAAAAAAATATTGTCCAGAAGAGTTTGGTTTGTTTGAAGAAAAGTTCTTGGGTTTATTTCCTTGTACAAAAGAGAAATCCAGTTTCGATAAACAAAATAATCTAGACAATAATTTAGGGCAATACAATTGCTAAACGGAGTTTTGTCGTTCCAGTCCAAGTGAAGCCAAGCTGTAGAAAGGCTTTGCCCCAATCAGCCACTCTGTGCACACCTGTCCTGCCATCATATATAGCCTCGACCTTCAGAGGGCGTCAAACAGAGGGTTAGTAGACAAACAATAAACAAGCATTTCTGCCTAACATAGGGCTCCTACAATGACATCCTATTCCCTTTGTTGAACAGGCCTGTCTTAATGTTGTAAGCTCCATTCTTTGAGCCTGTGGGCCTGTGAGCGGCTGCAAGCATGTGAAATGTTGCTACTCTATGAACTATATATATATATACATATATATGTATTTAAAGCAGTTTAGCAGATGATGAAAATGGCGGTATTTACCAGATTGCGCCACCACAGGGCAACAAAGGGGGGGGGGTGGCTTTTAGGGTCAGCTTTGGGCTGCTCCGGGCCATTGTCAGGGTCAGTCTGAAGCAGGTATTGACCAAAAAGCTAGTTTGACGCGCATTTGTGTCATAATAATCACCATCATCACCCCCACCACCATCTTGACTTGTCAAGCACTACTCAAAACAATGACACAACCGGCCAGATACATAAAACACACAGCCAGATTTAACGTAACGTTAAGGGCAGATACCGACGTGGCATCACATTGTCTCATTAATGACTGTGGGATTAGCAGCCTGTTTTACATGTGTGTTTAATGTGGCACTACCGATAAGGAAGCACATACGATATGCAATTAAACTGCACACTCACTTGCATTCCAGCCTTTGACTAGCTGTATCACAAGCCTCAAAAGTTTTGAAGGGGAGGTGGGCAGAAGTGCCCCACAGGAAGAGCAGGGGAGCGTGAGCTGGAAGGCCGCCTGGCGTGGATTCCTGCACGAGACGAGAGATGAAATAGAAATGTTAGCAAAGGTTCCTTTTTGGAATCAGTAAAGATGAACTGAATGAAAGGGAGTTGATTTGGCATTATTTGATAAACCATGACTGTAGTGACCGTTTCAATGAATATTTCCTGTTCTTGTTGGTCACTGTGGTGACTAGATTGTGATTTTCTACAAGCTTGTGCTGCCCAGGTGTTGAAAAACAATATTGTCCAGAAGAGTTTGGTTTGTTTGAAGAAAAGTTCTTGGGTTTATTTCCTTGTACAAAAGAGAAATCCAGTTTCGATAAACAAAATAATCTAGACAATAATTTAGGGCAATACAATTGCTAAACGGAGTTTTGTCGTTCCAGTCCAAGTGAAGCCAAGCTGTAGAAAGGCTTTGCCCCAATCAGCCACTCTGTGCACACCTGTCCTGCCATCATATATAGCCTCGACCTTCAGAGGGCGTCAAACAGAGGGTTAGTAGACAAACAATAAACAAGCATTTCTGCCTAACATAGGGCTCCTACAATGACATCCTATTCCCTTTGTTGAACAGGCCTGTCTTAATGTTGTAAGCTCCATTCTTTGAGCCTGTGGGCCTGTGAGCGCTGCAAGCATGTGAAATGTTGCTACTCTATGAAAATATATATATATACACATATATTGTATTTAAAGCAGTTTAGCAGATGTGAAAATGGAGGTATTTACACCAGTTTCGCCCCAAAAGGGGGGCCCCGGATTTTTTTTGGGGTTTTAAAAAACCCAAAATTTTTTTTTTTAAAAATTTCCCAAAAAAATTGGGGGGGGGGGGAAAATTCCCAAAAGGGGAAGGGGAGGGGGGGGGGCCCCCCCCCCAAAAAAAAAAAGGGGGGGGTTTTTTTTGGGCCCGGGGAAAAAAAAAAAATTTTTTTTTTTTAAAATTTAAAAAAAAGGGGGGGGTTGAAAAAATTTTTTTTTGGCCCGGGGTTTTAATTGTTTTTTTCCGGGTGCCGGGAAAAAAAAATTTTTTTTTGGGGGTTTGGGGTTTAAAAATTTTTTTTTAAATTTTTTTTAAAAAAAATTTTTTTAAAAAAAAATTTTTAAAAAAAAAAAAAAATTTTTTTTAAAAAAATTTTGCCTTTTTTGGGAAAAAATTTTTAAAAATTTTTTCCCCCAAAATTTTAAAAAAGGGTTTTTTCCCCTTTTCCCCCTTTTCAACCCCCAAAAAAAAAAAAAAAAAAAAAAGGGGGGGGAAAAAAAAAATTTTTTTTTTTGGGGCCCTTTTAATTTTTTTTTTGGGCCTGTTTTTTTTGGGGGTTTTTGGGGGGGTTTTTTTGGGGCTAAAAATTTTTTTAAAAAATTAAAAAATTATTTAAAAAAATTTTTAAAAAAAAGGGGGAAAAAAAAAAACCCCCAACCAAAAAGGGGGCCCGGGGGGAAAAGGGGGGGGGGGGTTTTCCCCCCTTTTTGGGGTTTTGGGGGTTTAACCAAAAAAAATTTTGGGTTTTTTTTTTTTTTCCCCCCCCACCATCCCCCCAAACCAAAAAAAAAAAAAAGGGAAACAAAAAAAAAAAACCCCCCCCCCCCCCAAAAAAAAAAAACCCCGGGGGTTTTTCCAAAAATTTTTTTTTTTTTTTTTTTTTTGGGGGGGGGGGGCCCAAAAAAAAAAAAAGGCCCCCAAAAAAAAAAAAAAATTTTTTTTTTTTGGGGGAAAAAAAAGGGGGGGGGCGGGGGGAAAAAACCCCGGGGGGCCCGGGGGCGTGGGGGGGGGGCCCCGGGTTTTTTGGGGGGTTTTTTTTTTAAAAAAAAAAAATTTTTTTAAAAAAGTTTTTTTTTTAAAAAAAAAATTTTTGGGCTTGGGGGGGGTTTTTTATTTTTTTTTTTTTGGGGGGGTTTTTTTTTTTTCCAAGTTGGGGGGGGAAAAAAAATTTTTTAAAAAAATTTTTTTTTGGGGGTTTTTTTTTTTTAAAAAAAAAAAAAAAAAGGGGAAAAAAAATTTTTTAAAAAAAAAAAAAATTTTTTTAAAAAAGGGTTTTTTTTTTCCAAGTAAAAAAAAAAAAACCCCCCCCCCCTTTTGGGGGCCCCCCCCCCAAAAAATTTTTTAAAAAAAAAGGGGGGGAAAAAAAAAAAAAAAGTTTTTGGGGGCCCAAAAATTAAATTTCCCTTTTTTTGGGCCCTTTTTTTTTTTCCCCGGGGGGGGTTGGGGGGGGGGAAAGGGTTTTTTTAAAAAAAATTTAATTTTTTTTAAAAAAAAAAAAAAAAAATTTTTTTTGGGGTTTTAAAAGGGGCCCCCGGGGAAAAAAAGGGGGGGGGGGGGGGTTTTTTTTGGGGGGGGGGGCCCGGGGGGACCCCAAAAAAAAAAAAAACTTTTCCCTTTTTTAAAAAACCCCCCCCCAACCCCCCCCTTTTTTAAAACCCCAAAAAAAAAAAAAACCCCCCCTTTAAAAAAGAAAAAAGGGGGGGAAACCCTTTTTTTTTTTTTTTGGGGGTTTTTCCCTTTTTTAAAATTGGGAAAAAATTAAAAAGAAAAAAAAAACCCCCATTTTTTTTAAAATTTAAAAAAATTTGGGGGTTTTGGGGGAAAGGAAAGGGGGGGGGGGGGGGGGGGGGGCCCTGGGGGGGGGAAAAAAAAAAGGTTAAAATTTTTTTGGGTTTTTTTTGGAAAAAAAAAAAAATTTTTGGGGGGAAAAAGTTTTTAAATTTTTTTTCCTTTCTTTTTTTTTTTTTGGGGGTTTTTTTTTTTTTGGGGGGGGGGAAAAAATTTTTTTTAAAAATTTTTTTTTTTTTTTTTTTTTTTAAAAAAAAAAAAAAAATTTTGAAAAAAATTTAAAAAAAATTTTGGGGGTTTTTTTAAACTTTTGGGTTTGGGGGGGCCCCCCTTTTGGGGGCCCCCCCCCCCCGGGCCCCCTTTTGGGGCCAAAAAGGGGGCCCAAAAAAAAATTTTTTTAAAAAAAACCCCTTTTTTTTCCCTAAAAAGGGGCCCCCGGGGGAATTTTTTTTTTTCCCCCCGGGGGGGGTTTTTTTTTTCCCCCTTTTGGGGAAAAAAAAAATTTTTCCTTTAAAAAATTTTAAAAAAAATTTAAGGTTTTTTTAAAAGGGGAAAAAAAAGGGGGGGGGGGGCTTTTGGGCCACCGGGGCTCGGGGGGGGGGGGGGAAAAAGGGTTTTAAAAAATTTTTGGGGTTTTGGGGTTTTTCCAAAAAAACCCCCCCTTTTTAAAAAAAAAAAAAACCCCCCCCAAAACCCCCAAAAAAAAAACCCCCCAAAAAACAAAAAAAAAAGGGGGAAAAAAAACCCCCCCCAAAAGGGTTTTTTTTTAAGGGGTTTTTTTTCCCCCAAAAATTTTTGGGGAAAAATTTTTAAAAGGGGGGGGGAATTCCCCCCCCCCCTTTTTAAAAAAAAGGGGGGGCCCCCCCCGGGGGAAAAAAGGGGGAAAAGGGGGGGGGGGGGGGGGGAAAAAAAGAAAAAAAAAACCCCCCGGGGGGGGGGAAAAAAGAAAAAGGAAAAAAATTTTTTTTTTAAAAAAGGGGGTTTTTAAAAAATTTTGTTTTTTTTTTTCCCGGGGGTTTTTTTAAAAAATTTTCCCCCTTTTTTTGGAAAAAAAAAATTTTTTTTTTTTTTTTCCCCCCTTTTTTTTTTAAAAAAAAAAAAATTTTTTTTTTAAAAAAAAGTTTTTTAAAAAAAAAATTTTTTTTTTCCCAAAAAACCCCCCCCCCAAAAAAACCCCAACCCCCCCCCCCCCCGGGGGAAAAGGGGGGAAAAGGCCCCCCCCAAACCCCTTTTTTCCCCAAAAAAAAAAGGGGGGGGGGGGAAAAAAAAAAAAAAAAAAAATTTTCCCTAAATTCCCCCCCTTTTTTTTCCCTTTTTAAAAACCCCTTTTTTTTGGGGGTTTTTGGGGGGGGGTTTTTTTAAAAAAATTTTTTAAAAAAAAATTTTTTTTAAAAAATTTTTTTTTAAAAATTTGGGGTTTAAAAACCCCCCAAAAAAAAAGGGGGGGGGGCCCAAAAGGGGGGGGGGGGTTTTTTTTTGGGGCCTTTGGGGCCCGGGGGGGTTTTTAAAAAGCGGTTTCCCCGGCTTTTTAAAATTTTTTTAAAAACCCACCACCATAAACCCCCCCGGTTTAAAAAAAAAAACCCCCCCAATAAAAAACCCCCAAAAAAAAAGGGGGGGGGAAAAGGAAACTTCCCCCAAATTTTTTTTTTGGGGGGGGTTTTTTTTTTTTTTTGGGGAAAAGGGAAAATAGGAAAAAAATTGCAAAAATGCCCCCTTTTTTTTCCCCCCCCAAAAAAAAAAAAAAAGGGGGGGGGGAAAGGGGGGGGGGGCCCCAAAAAAGGGGGGGGGTTTTTCCCCCGGGGGGGTTTAAAAAAAAAAATTTTTTTAAAAAATTTTTTAAAAAAAAAATTTTTTTTTAAAAAAAAATTTTTTTTTTTTTTTAATTTTTTTTAAAATTTTTTTTGTTTTTTTTTGGGTTTTTTTTTAAAAAATTTTCCCCGGGGGAAAAAATTTTGGGGGGTTTTTTTTTAAAAAAAAAATTTTTTTTTTTAAAAAAAAAAATTTTTAAAAAAAAATTTTTAAAAATTTTGGGAAAAAAAGGGGGGTTTTGGGGCCCCTAACCCCCGGGAAAAGGTTTCCCCCCAAAAAGGGGGGCCCCTTTTTTTTAAAAAATTTGGGGAAAAAAAAAAAAAAAATTTTTAGGGAAACAATAAAAAACCCCCCAAAAAGGGCCCCTTTTTAAAAAAAATTTTTTTTTTTTGGGGGGGGGGGGGAAAAAATTTTTGGGCCGGGCCTATTTAAAAAAAAAATTTTTTTTTAAATTTGTTTTTTAAAAATTTTTTTAAAAATTTTAAAAAAGGGGGCCAAAAAGGGGGGGGTTTTTGGGTTCCCCCCCCAAAAAAAAGGGGGGGGGGGGGCAAAAAAAGGGGGGTTTTTTCCCCCTTTTGGGAAAAACCCCCCCAAAAAAAAAAAATTTTTGGGGGAAAAAAAAAAAATTTAAAAACCCCCCCAAAAAAAAACCCCCCAAAAACCCCAAAAAAAAAATTTAAAAAAATTTTTAAGGGGGGGTTTTTTTTTTTAAAAATTTGGGGAAAAACCCCTTTTTTTTTTCCCATTTCCAAAAACCCCAAAATAAAAAAAAAGGGGGGTTTTCCCCCCCAAAAACCCCAAAATTTTGGGGGGGGGGGGGCCCCAAAAAAAGGGGGGGGGGGAAAAAAAATTTTTTTGGGGGCCGAAAAAAAAAATAAAAATTTTGGTTTTTTTTAAAAAAAAGGTAAAAAAATTTTTTAAAATTTTTTTTTGGGGTTTTTGGGGCCCCTTTTTTTTTTCCCCTTTTTTTTTTTAAAAAAGGGGGAAATTTTTTTTTAAAAATTTTTTTTTTAAAAAAAAAAAACCCCCAAAAAAAATTTTTTTTTTTTTTTTTCCTTTTTGGAAAACCCAAATTTAAAAAATTAAAAAAAAAGGGCCTTTTTAAAAAGGGTTTTTTTCCCCAATTGGGGGGCCCCGGGGGTTTCCCCAAAATAAAAAAACCCCCCCCCCCCTTTTTTTTTAAAAACCAAATTTTTTGGGGAAAAAACCAAAAAAAAAAAAAAATTTTTTTTTAAAAAACGGGGCCCCAAAAAAAAAACCCCCTTTTTTAAACCCCCTTTTTTAAAAAAAAAAAACCCCCCGGGCCCCCCGGGGGGAAAAAAATTTTTTTTTTTTCCCCCTTTATTAAAAAAATTTTTGGGAATTTAAAAAAATTTTTTAAAAAGGGGCCCCCCGGGAAAAAGGGGGGGGGGGGGGGGGCCCCCTTTTTTTTTTTTTGGGGTTTTTTGGGGGTTTAAAAAAATTTGGGAAAAAAATTTGAAATTTCCCCCTTTTCCCCCCCCCCCCCCCCAAAAATTTTTCCCCAAAAAAACCAAAAAAACAAAAAAAAAAAAAAAAACCCCCCTTTTTTTAAAAAAAAAGGGGGGCCCCCCTTTTTAAAAAAAATTTTTAAATTTTTTTTTTGGGAAAAAAGTAAAAGGAAAAAAAACCCAAAACCCCCCCCCCTTTTTTCCCCCCAAAAAAAAAGGGGGGGGGGGCCCCCCCGGGGGGGGGGGAAGGGGGGGGCCCCCGGGGGGGGGGGAGAAAAAAAAAAAAAAAAAGGGGGTTTTTTTTGGGGAAAAAAAAAAAATTTTTTTGGGTTTTTTTTTTAAAAACAAAGGGGGGGAAAAATTTTTTTTTTTTGGGGGGACTAGATTGTGTTTTTTAAAGGGGGTCCCCAAGGTTTTTAAAAAAAAAAATTTTCCCAAAAATTTTTTTAAAAAAAATTTTTTTTTTTTTTTTAAAAAGGGGAAAACCTTTGGAAAAAAAAAATTTTAAAAATTTTTTAAAAAAAATTTTAAAGGGTTTTTTTTTTCCCCCAAAACCCAAAAAATTTCCCCAAACACCCTTTCCCCTGCCTTAATTTTGTTTAAAAAAAAGGGGAAAAAAAAACAAAAATTTTTTTTTTCCCCCCCAATTTTTTTTTTCCCTTTTTTTAAAGGTTTGTTTTTTTAAATTTTGGGGGGGGTTTGGGGGTTTTTTTTCCAAATTTTTTTTAAATATATTTTTTAAAAAAAAAATTTTAAAAGAAAAGGGGAAAAAGGGAACCAACCCCAAAAAAGGGGGGGGGGGGGGGGGGTTTTTTGGGGGGGGGGGGGGTTTTTTTTTAAAAAAAAAAAATTTTTAACCCTTTTTAAAAAAAACCCCCTTCCCCCCCCCTTGCGGCCCCAAAAAAAAAAACCCCCGGGTTTTTAAAAAACAAAAACCAAAAAAAACCCCCAAAAAAAAAGGGGGGGGTTTTTAAAATTTTTTTTGGGGTTTTTTTTTTTGGCCTTTTTTCCCCCCCAAAAAAAAAAAAAAATTTTAAAAAATTTCCCCCAAAAAAAAAAATTTTGGGGGGGGGGAAAAAAAAAAAAAAAGGGGGGGGGGGGCCCCCGGGGGGGGCCTGGGGGGGGGGTGGTTTTAAAAAAAATTTTTTAAAAAAAAATTTTTTTGGGGGGAAAAAAATTTTTTAAAAAAGGGATTTTTTCCCCCCCCAAAAAAAAAGTCCCCTTTTAAAATTTTTTTTTTTTTTTTGGGGGGGGGGGAAAAAAATTTTTTGGGGTTTTTTTTGGGGGAAAAAAAAAAGGGGGGGTTTTTTTTTGGGGGAAAAAAATTTTTTTTCCCCCAAAAAAAAAAAATTTTAAATTTCAAAAGGGTTTTTTTAAAAATTTTTTAAAAAAAAATTTTGGGGGGGTTTTTCCCTTCCCCCCCCTTTTTTTAAATCCCCCCCCCGGGGGGTTTAAAAAAAGGGGGGAAAAAATTTAAAAAAAAAACCCTTTTGGAAAATTTTTTAAAACCCTTTTTTCCCTTTGGGGGGGGGGGAAGGGGGAAAAAAATTTTTTTTGGGGGGGGGGAAAAAAAATTTTAAAAAAAAAATTTTTTTTAAAAAATTTTTTTTTTTTGGGGGGAAAAAGGGAAAAAAGGGGGGCCCCCCCCGGGGCCGGGGGGGGGGGGATTTTGGGTTTTTTTTTTTGGGTTTAAAAAGGGAAAAAAAAGGAAAAAAACCCACCCCCCCCCAAAACCCCCCCCTTTTTTCCCAAAAAAAATTTAACCAAAAAAAAAAAAAAAGGGAAAACTAAAAAAAAAAAAAAAAGGGCCAAAAGGGGGTTTTTTTAAAAAAAGGGGGGGAATTCCCCCAAAGGGGGAAAAAGTTGCAAAAACCAAAAAATTTTTTTAAAAAAAACCCCCTTTCCCCCTTTAAATTTTGGGGGGTTAAAAAAAAAGGGGGGGGGGGGGCGGAAGGCCCCGGGGGGGGAAAAAAGGGGGGGGGTTTAAATTTGGGGGGGAAAAAAAATTTAAAAGTTAAAAAAGGGGGGGGTTTTTTAATTTAAAAAAAAGGGGGGTTTTCCTTTTTAATAAAATTTTTTTGGGGGTTTTTTTTTTTTTTTTTTTTTTTTTTGGGGGTTTTTTTAAAAAATTTTTTTTGGGGGGGTTTTTTTTAAAAAAAATTTTTTAAATTTTTTTTTTTAAAAAAAACCCCTTTTAAAAAAAAATTTTTAAAAAAAATTGGGTTTAAAAAAAATTTTTTTTTCCCCCCAAAAAAAATTTTCCCCCCCTTCAAAAAAAGGGGTTTTTAAATCCCCCTTGGGGTTTTTGGGAAAAAAAAACCCTTTTAAAAGGGGGGGGCCCCCCAAAAAAAAATTTTTTTTTTAAAAAAAAGGGTTTTAAAAAAACCCTTTTTTTTTGGGGGGCCCCTTTTTTTTAAAGGGGTTTTTGGGGGTTTTTTTTTAAAAAATTTTTTTTTTTTTTTTAAAATTTTTTTTGGGGAAAAAAGGGAAAAAAGGGGGGGGGGGTTTTTTCCCCCCCGGGGAAACGGGGGGGGGGGTTTTGGGGGGGGGGGTTTTGGGGGTTTTGGGGAAAAATTTTTAAAAAACCCCCCCCTTTTTTTGGGGAAAAAACCCAAAAAAAAAAAGGGGAAAAAAAACCAAAAAAAAAAAGGGGAAAAAAAACCCCCAAATTTTTTTTGGGGGGGGAAAAACCCCTTTTTTCCTTTTTTTTGGGGAAAAGGGGGGGTTTTTTTGTTTTTAAACCCCCCCCTTTTTTTTTAAAACAAAAAAACCCCCCCGGGGGGGGGGAAAAAAAAAATTTAAAAGGGGGGGGGGGGCCCCCGGGGAAGTGCTTGCAATCATAACCTGTCTGCATCATATAGCCTCGACCTTCAGAGGGCGTCAAACAGAGGGTTAGTAGACAACAATAAACAAGCATTTCTGCCTAACATAGGGCTCCTACAATGACATCCTATTCCCTTTGTTGAACAGGCCTGTCTTAATGTTGTAAGCTCCATTCTTTGAGCCTGTGGGCCTGTGAGCGCTGCAAGCATGTGAAATGTTGCTACTCTATGAACTATATATATATACACATATATATGTATTTAAAGCAGTTTAGCAGATGATGAAAATGGCGGTATTTACCAGATTGCGCCACCAGAGGGCAACAAAGGGGGGGGGTGGCTTTTAGGGTCAGCTTTGGGCTGCTCCGGGCCATTGTCAGGGTCAGTCTGAAGCAGGTATTGACCAAAAAGCTAGTTTGACGCGCATTTGTGTCATAATAATCACCATCATCACCCCCACCACCATCTTGACTTGTCAAGCACTACTCAAAACAATGACACAACCGGCCAGATACATAAAACACACAGCCAGATTTAACGTAACGTTAAGGGCAGATACCGACGTGGCATCACATTGTCTCATTAATGACTGTGGGATTAGCAGCCTGTTTTACATGTGTGTTTAATGTGGCACTACCGATAAGGAAGCACATACGATATGCAATTAAACTGCACACTCACTTGCATTCCAGCCTTTGACTAGCTGTATCACAAGCCTCAAAAGTTTTGAAGGGGAGGTGGGCAGAAGTGCCCCACAGGAAGAGCAGGGGAGCGTGAGCTGGAAGGCCGCCTGGCGTGGATTCCTGCACGAGACGAGAGATGAAATAGAAATGTTAGCAAAGGTTCCTTTTTGGAATCAGTAAAGATGAACTGAATGAAAGGGAGTTGATTTGGCATTATTTGATAAACCATGACTGTAGTGACCGTTTCAATGAATATTTCCTGTTCTTGTTGGTCACTGTGGTGACTAGATTGTGATTTTCTACAAGCTTGTGCTGCCCAGGTGTTGAAAAAAAATATTGTCCAGAAGAGTTTGGTTTGTTTGAAGAAAAGTTCTTGGGTTTATTTCCTTGTACAAAAGAGAAATCCAGTTTCGATAAACAAAATAATCTAGACAATAATTTAGGGCAATACAATTGCTAAACGGAGTTTTGTCGTTCCAGTCCAAGTGAAGCCAAGCTGTAGAAAGGCTTTGCCCCAATCAGCCACTCTGTGCACACCTGTCCTGCCATCATATATAGCCTCGACCTTCAGAGGGCGTCAAACAGAGGGTTAGTAGACAAACAATAAACAAGCATTTCTGCCTAACATAGGGCTCCTACAATGACATCCTATTCCCTTTGTTGAACAGGCCTGTCTTAATGTTGTAAGCTCCATTCTTTGAGCCTGTGGGCCTGTGAGCGCTGCAAGCATGTGAAATGTTGCTACTCTATGAACTATATATATATATACACATATATATGTATTTAAAGCAGTTTAGCAGATGATGAAAATGGAGGTATTTACCAGATTGCGCCACCACAGGGCAACAAAGGGGGGGGGGTGGCTTTTAGGGTCAGCTTTGGGCTGCTACGGGCCATTGTCAGGGTCAGTCTGAAGCAGGTATTGACCAAAAAGCTAGTTTGACGCGCATTTGTGTCATAATAATCACCATCATCACCCCCACCACCATCTTGACTTGTCAAGCACTACTCAAAACAATGACACAACCGGCCAGATACATAAAACACACAGCCAGATTTAACGTAACGTTAAGGGCAGATACCGACGTGGCATCACATTGTCTCATTAATGACTGTGGGATTAGCAGCCTGTTTTACATGTGTGTTTAATGTGGCACTACCGATAAGGAAGCACATACGATATGCAATTAAACTGCACACTCACTTGCATTCCAGCCTTTGACTAGCTGTATCACAAGCCTCAAAAGTTTTGAAGGGGAGGTGGGCAGAAGTGCCCCACAGGAAGAGCAGGGGAGCGTGAGCTGGAAGGCCGCCTGGCGTGGATTCCTGCACGAGACGAGAGATGAAATAGAAATGTTAGCAAAGGTTCCTTTTTGGAATCAGTAAAGATGAACTGAATGAAAGGGAGTTGATTTGGCATTATTTGATAAACCATGACTGTAGTGACCGTTTCAATGAATATTTCCTGTTCTTGTTGGTCACTGTGGTGACTAGATTGTGATTTTCTACAAGCTTGTGCTGCCCAGGTGTTGAAAAAAAATATTGTCCAGAAGAGTTTGGTTTGTTTGAAGAAAAGTTCTTGGGTTTATTTCCTTGTACAAAAGAGAAATCCAGTTTCGATAAACAAAATAATCTAGACAATAATTTAGGGCAATACAATTGCTAAACGGAGTTTTGTCGTTCCAGTCCAAGTGAAGCCAAGCTGTAGAAAGGCTTTGCCCCAATCAGCCACTCTGTGCACACCTGTCCTGCCATCATATATAGCCTCGACCTTCAGAGGGCGTCAAACAGAGGGTTAGTAGACAAACAATAAACAAGCATTTCTGCCTAACATAGGGCTCCTACAATGACATCCTATTCCCTTTGTTGAACAGGCCTGTCTTAATGTTGTAAGCTCCATTCTTTGAGCCTGTGGGCCTGTGAGCGCTGCAAGCATGTGAAATGTTGCTACTCTATGAACTATATATATATACACATATATATGTATTTAAAGCAGTTTAGCAGATGATGAAAATGGCGGTATTTACCAGATTGCGCCACCACAGGGCAACAAAGGGGGGGGGGTGGCTTTTAGGGTCAGCTTTGGGCTGCTACGGGCCATTGTCAGGGTCAGTCTGAAGCAGGTATTGACCAAAAAGCTAGTTTGACGCGCATTTGTGTCATAATAATCACCATCATCACCCCCACCACCATCTTGACTTGTCAAGCACTACTCAAAACAATGACACAACCGGCCAGATACATAAAACACACAGCCAGATTTAACGTAACGTCGTCT